>JAFHBV010000783.1:0-11824 GCA_019022785.1 Pseudomonodictys pantanalensis
TAATTTTATATACTATAGAGTATAGCAGCTTACTGTATTCTTTACTATATTTAGTACTTACGTTACCTGTAATATAGTACGTATAAACACCTTATATATATAATATATATATATCTATCTAATATACCTTTAATATATTATAATTACTCTCTCTAATTAATAGCTATTATTTAGTTAGAAATTACTTTTTATTTACCTTATTATACTATCGCATATATAACGCCTTAAGAATTAACTAAAGAGTCTTAAGCTAATATACTCTCTATATCTTAGAGTTTATTAGATACGAAGATATAGAGTAGAATCTTAATATCTACCTTTACTAACTCTTTTTATATTAAATAACTCTTTCTTTTTCTTCTTAATTCGAGAAATAGTATTATAAATACTAGTTCTAGACCGGTTTAGAGTAGTAGAAATAGTAGGAATAGAAGTATTAGCTTCTAAAAGAAGCTAAACTTTACTTTCTAAATTAGAGAGTTTTACTACTATTCTTTCGAAATTCGAGAAAATAAGAAATTAGATTTACTTAGAATAAAAGATAAAGCTATATACTAAAAGCTTACTAATATACTTTATTATATAAGCTTATAATAGCTTATATAAGTAATTTTTAAAAATAACTTATAAAGATATAAAAATCTATACTTAAGTATTTAGAGATACGCGCTCTTTTAGTCTAGAAGTAGTAGTAACTCTAGAACTCTATAGAACTATATAAAGTAAACTTAAACTACTTATCTTTTCTAATACTAATTAATTACTATAGCTTAGCGCTCTTATAGTAATAGAGTTTTTAATAAGTATAAAATACTAATATCTCTAACTTTATATTATATATCTTTCTATATTATTAAGTATATACTACTACCTTCTAGGTAGAGATAAGTAGATAGTATTATATAATATAGAATACTATATTATTTTAGTTATGTATATACTTATCTTACTTAGTATTATATCTTCTTAATTAGCGTAGTATAAGGCGTAGGCCTTATAGGGTAAACCTCTTAGATTATTACAGTAAATTAAAACTATTCTAAGCTAAAGAGATAAAAGAAATAGAGAAAAGAAAGAGATTTATAAAGAAGAGATATAGGCTAGGCCTAATTAGGTTTAGCGTAGTAAGAGTAGGGCCTTATACGTAGCTTACTATAAATACAGAGAGTAAAGAATAATATATTATAAAGTAAGACTATTAAACGTTTTTAAATTCTATAGCTTAGTTTAGATAAAAGCTATTTCTAGTATAGTATCTATAATATATAATAGTTTATCTTATCTACGTCTTTACTATAGATAGATTCCTGCTAAGAAGTATTAGCTCTAAATTATTAACTAAGAGAAATAGAACGCTTATTACTAAGCCTATTTAGATAAGTCTAAAATAATCCCTATCTACTAATTTATAGAGAAACGCTTACTACTCTAGAGTTCTATTCTAACTATTTAGGTAATAAGTCTTTACTCTCTAAAATATAAATATAGTAATTCTCTAAGATAGCTAAATAGAAAGACTATATCTATAATTAGCATTCTAAAGAATCTAAGTCGCTAATATACTCTTTATATAAGCTCTATTATAAAGAGTTATTTACGTTATTACGGGAGCTTTAGTTTTATCTTAAAGACGTCTATTATGTCGATTTTAGGAGTACTCTTGAGAGGTCTAGGTCAGCAAGCGAAGGGAGAGCTGGACCAGAGCAAAACAAGTCCGCCGAAAGGCCGGAGGCACCCAAGAAGTCAACCAAGTCGGTCCCGCACGTCGACGTCCCGGATCACCTGGTCGACAATCTTCTGTTCAAGTTAGTGATGCTCTGGATGGACTTGATCCAGCCGTTGACTGTGGACTGGAGACCGTTGAGGAAGGTGCTATCGGTGAGCACGGCGGCGGGGAGGAGCTCCGGCGACGGCTTCACGCTTCGCTCCTCTGCGGTCTCGAGCGCATGTTGGATGACAGGGTGGAGGGGCAGGAGCAGCTCAGGGATCTCGACGTTAGCTTCCAGATTGCGGAGACCCAAGTCCAGCTCCGCCACCTTCTTCTTGACCGCCGAGACGCCCGTTCTGGAATCCGAGTCTCCCTTGCCAAACTTGTTCACAGCGCTGCGCTGGTTCTTCGCGTGTGTATTCAAGTATGGGTTGAAGGTATTCTGGAGGAAGGAGCGCAAGAATTCGAAAGGGGAGACGTCTTGTGACGCTGCGTTGCTAGAGTCTGTAAAACCGGGAAGAGAAGCAAGGTGCACCTGGGCGCTGAGGGGCATCGCTGGGTCTATGGGTATCGCTTTGGGCTTGTAAACGACAATGCACGCCGTGCAGGCCGGTGACGCTGGAAGCTCGGAGGAGAGAGAGTAGGTAAAGTGCGGCGAGGTGCCTGCGGCGGGCGTCAGCGGGTGCGCTTCCCCGTGGTGCGCGGGGAGACGCTTGCCATTCGGCACATGCAGCGCGGCAGCATGCTGGACGTCGTCTGTTCGGTCCTTGACGACATAGATGGCCGTCTGCGTCTCGAGCGCGAAGCGGCTGCAGCGCTGCAGCGTGTCGTGCAGCTTGGCCGGCGAGAGCAAGCTGCCGGGCGCGCGGAGATCTGTGGCGGAGGCGTCGAGGTTGACGGCGAGCACCCGCTCGAGATGGTCGACGATTATCTGCGGGTCGATGGCGGGCAGCGTTGGGCTGGGGGCGCGGATGCTGCCGTTGGCCGCCCCTGGGGCCAGCGGTCCCTCCATGGTGTCGTCTAGGCAGAGGCTCGCGGCCGCGGCATGTGTTTTGCCACGTCCGGCACGTCTGCGAGAGGGCAGCGCGGGCTGGGACGCGCCGAGTGAGGGGAGACAGCAGCGGGTGCAGCGGGCCCGGCCTGGGTGATGGGGGATTGATTGGAGATTGCCCAAAAGGGTCTCCGACGTTGAAAGTCAACGCGACTGGCGACGCGGGACGTGCACGCACCGGCCCAAGCGCCACCCGCCGGGGGCACCGCGATTCCGCCGTGATTCGTGTTCCTATCGCCAAAACAAACGGCACGCCCTGGGCACGATGGGGAGGCCGCCATCACGGATTGCCGCCGCTCGCTGGGTGCGTCTGTTGTCGGCGCCGTACCGGGCCCCCTGCCTCGCGACGGCGCGAGGGTGGACGGCACCTGTCACGTGAACGCGGGCGCCGCCGGCATAGCCGGGTACGGCTAATACCACGAACATCTCATCAGCGTAGGCGAGGCGGGGCGTTGCACAAGCAATACTCTTGGTACATACAGCTATCGCACGCCACTGTCCCCCCGGTCTTCCAGCTCCACCTCTACGCCGTCGTGGCTGTCTCTCAGCCGCTCTCTCTCGTCGTCCACCGGGCTCACCAGTCGGATATCTTGACCTCCAATGCCCAACTTCCTCCGCAGGCCATTGAGCCCGCCGCCTAGCCACCCCGTCGTCGCCCTGATGATGCCCCAGATCTTCTCCTGTTGCTCATCCAGATGGCGCGCGTTCTGCGGGATAACTTAAAGCTCGAATAGAGGCTCTAGGCACGCAAGAGATAGTTTCTAGCTCGAGTAGTGCTCAAGCTAAGGGGGTGTGTCAGATAGAGTGATAGGGCGTTGCGCAGACCATTATCACGATACTATCAGTTGCAGAGCACCTGATGCATCAGTCGCAGAACACGCGATGCGGCCACCCGCACGCCACGCGGGGAGATAACAAGACAAGAAAAGACTTAAGAAGTCGGGACAGAGACAGATATCAGACACAGAGAATAATCAACTTAATTCCACTCAATTCGTTGCAATTCGCGTGCACTCGTTACCATTCGCGCGCACTCGTTACATATGACCTGAGAAGGCTGAAATCTGACACAAAGCTTAACTACTGGTCAACAATCACGCCACTACCCTGAGCGTTAATCCTATCGGGCATTACATATCACACCACTAGATCTTGACATCGTGGCTTAGGCTAGGAGCAAATTCAAATTATTGGAGGTAGACTTCCTTGGTACTTCTACATCTGAATCAATATCTCAAGACCTCCATTGAAAGAGTTTGTTAAGTCTGAGCGTGCTGGAGGTATGTACGATGCCTCACCAATAATACATACATTGATACTTATGGGCACTGTTGTCTCTGTGGGTAGGCATGTCAATGGCGCAGGCCACATTTTATCTCCCTCTCCCGACGAATCGGTCATTTAGACTCCTAATTCTCGAACCATCTTCACTCTTAGGTGCTCCGCTACAGGCTACTCTTCAAGAAGCAAGTCTAGATACCGTGCCAGTTTTCGAGGCTTTATCGTACACATGGGGTACCCCTCAGCCCGCTGGCAAGATATATGTCTTCGCGGGGCTAAGAGAACGGGCACAGCTCTTACTAACTCCTAATTGCGAAGCGGCTCTTCGAGCTTTGCGCTTGAAGGATCAGCCAAGATGGTTGTGGATAGACGCAATATGCATCGACCAGGCATCGACAGAGGACAAGAACAGACAGGTTCCTTTAATGAGAGAAATTTACGGCAAGGCCAGCCAGGTGCTGGTGTGGCTCGGAGATGGCCAGGAAGATGACAATAGAACTAATGCGATCATGCACTTAATGAATATGATTAGCAAATTGTATCTCAAAGGTTGGCTAAGACTGGCGGCTGAAATTAAGAATGATGGGCGGCCCAAACCTTCGGAAGACGGAATGGTAGCATTGTGCGAAAGTCAAATGTGCAAGAAGATTAGTGCAGTTGGAAGTATGTATCCCTTTTTCACCGGTGCTTTGGCCTCAAGTCCAATTCTTCATTACACCCCACTAACTTCTCTATGCAGTAAACTTCTTCAACAAACCGTTCACGGACCCATATTTTCAAAGAATATGGACCGTGCAAGAGATTGCAGTTGCCACTCAAGTGATGGTATGTCGCGGATTATCTCAGATATCATGGGAAGCATTCATCCGTTCGGCATGCTTCAACGCGGTCATTGCTCAAGGTTTCGCTGGCGACCCGGTCACCAGGGAAGCGCACACCGAACAGAGCGGGGCGATATATACCACTGCAGAGTCGTGTCTTGAGGCCCATTTCGCACTGTCTATGGACGATCACACGAGTTTGATCATTCAGGACGCGTCCAAAGCACAGCCAAGCCCGAAATGGCGGACATTCGGAAAGGACTTCGGCTTTCAAGAAGTTGCCAATGCAGCCGCTACGTTGTCTGCTACGGAACCGAGGGACAAAGCTTACGCGATGCTCTGGGCCTTCCACGAACTCGGTGGCGCGAATGACACGTCATGTGAGCTGCTTACTGTCGACTATGGAAAGCCGCTGAAAGTGATCTACGCCGAGTTCACCAAAGCCCTAATGTATAATTGTCTCATGAAGACGTACCCGCTTTACCTTATCCAGTATGAGAAGACACATTCCGACTTGTCATCATGGGTACCAGACTGGTCGCGAAAGTTTGACTGGAGAACGGAAAGCGTAGTTTTGCCGCTGCCGGAGCTGCTGGACAACGGGTTCAAAGCCGCAGGGGACGAGAGCACGACGTACCGTTTCGATTTCAATGGTATGGATCTTCATATGTATGGGCGAGAACAAAGCAACATCTGCTTGACTGTCAAGTTTCCAGACGTAGATGAAACCTTGGCCGAGTTTGGAAAGCCCGCACCTGTGAAGAAGGCGTTTTCGGTCATCATCCGTACGCTCCGAACGCTCTTCGCAAAGTTTGGCGAAGGCGGGACAGCGCAATGTAAAGATTATCTGGAAGCGCTATGCAGAGCCGTTTACTTCTATGTTCAGAGCTCGAGGAATTGGGACTACAACATTATATTTGAGGAAACTACTGCTGAAGAAATCGAACTGATGACGCAGCTTCGAGTCAGCATTCATCTTTTGCGGATGCGGCTTCTCCGGGATATCGTCATGCTCGAGACAGAGGAGGTCCCGGAAGAGATGGCGATCCAGAATGTATCAGACTTGCTTTCCACCTACCTCTGTCAAGATGAGGTAGCCAGACTACGTCCATGGGCCCGCACCGTAGTAGAGTTCCACTCGAAACCCCCACACAGCGATCAACCCGACAGCAGAAACGGGGTCGGTATTGCTTGCGAGATCCTCAATGAGCTTAGATACAAGATCCTCGCATTCGACATCGTTGGCACCATCAAGGCATTCCGCAGCGGCATGACCGTATTCATCACGGACAAAGGACAAGTAGGCTTGGCGTTTCGAGGAGTGAATGCAAACGACACGATCGCATTGTGGCAAGGATGTTGCACTCCCATGATTGTTCGCGCTAACGTCTGTGGTGATCAGCGCCGATGGAGATATATAGGTCCTTGTTTTGTCGATGGATTAATGATGGGTGAGGGTTGGGACGTCGAAGGGGTCAAGCTTGAAGAGTTTGTCATCATCTAACGCGTTGCTTCTGCTCCTTCACCTTGACTTCCATGGATGAAATGCACCAAAGTTTGGTGCAATTAAACGTGGCTTGAATAGTTACACCATCCAGAATTGTGCCTGAGTTTCGTTTTATCCATCGTGATTGGCCATTCTGGTTTTCTCATTCAGATGCTCATTTCCACAAGCGTTCGTCAGGCTGGAAAATTGTTTCCGGTCACGCCACCATAAATCATCAGTTTATCAACTTGCGTTCAACTTCTCCTTCCGTATACCAGAGCTGATATTTACCGAGAGCCCATGTCATACTCAGAGGCAGCCGAGCTGTATCGCCACAAACCACTGAAAAATGCTCGGTCAATCCGTGTTCTGTTACTGGAACCAGCACCTACCTATGAATCACCACTTCAATGTTCCCTCGTCGAGGTAAATTTGGATACTATCCATGAGAGGCTATACGGATACACAGCTCTCTCATATGTCTGGGGGTATAGACATGGCGATCGAGAGGTCATCTGTGATGGGCGACAGCTCCTTGTCACGCTGAACTGTGGGAACGCGCTCCGAACGTTGCGCGACAAAGATGTGATTGAGCCATTTTGGGTTGATGCAATCTGCATTGACCAGGCAGAAAATGCTCAAGGCATCTAGGAAAGGAATCATCAAATCGGATTGATGGGTGCGGTTTATCATGCAGTTGTTGGCGTTGTGGTATGGCTTGGTGAGGGCACTCGCATGACCGCTCTCGGCATGGAGCATCTTGAAAATATCGCTCAGTATGACTACATGGAACACAAGGGGAGCTTCCTGCAGCGCATCTATGCCAAGTGGATGCTGAAAAGATACATAAAGCAAATATGCGCGTTTTGTGGTGAACATAATCTGCTTGTCTCGATGAAGATTGGACCACCTACTCACAGTTCATAGTGCAGCACTTCGACGAAAACGCGGGCATCTCACCACTGCAGCCTGTGTTTCAAAGCCCGTGGCTGCTCCGCATTTGGACTATCCAAGAAGTGGCGTTTGCGGAGACTTGTGGTGTCGTTTTTGGATACCGATCGGGATACTGTCTGCTATCTTGGAGTGAGTTCAGCGGTGCTTTGATGCGTCTGCTTCCGAATATAGACGTCGAAACGGCAGAACGGTCAACGGGTGTTTGGCTGAAGCAGGAGTTGCGCCGAGAGATCAGATCACTTACCAGCATCGATGCTCCTGCAAGGCCTGACTCTAGCAGGGTCCTCGAGCTCTTAGAGCTAGTGCACCATATGCACGCTACGGAGAACAGGGATATGGTTTACGCGATCTACCCGATCTTAGACGCATTCGGCATCGAGTTGCCTGATCCCGATTACTCAAAGCCTGTTGAAACCATCTACGAAGAAGCAACTCGTGCCATTATGACATCGACACAAAGTCTTCAGCTGTTTCGTCTCGTTTGCACTGGTGCCCGGAAGTCTGCGCTTCCGTCATGGGTTGTGGATTGGGAAGATGAGAATCGCTTGACCAATCGAGTCCCTCTTGAGATTGCATACGCTACTCCTTCGCCATTGGCCTTCCCTGCACCGGGTCAAGTAGAAATATATGGCCGAGGGGTTGACAAAGTCCAGAGACGAGCTACTCGAGACTGTGCTATGGTTGGAAGAATATTCAAAGCTGATGCTGGTGTGAAAGTGCTCAATACTGGGGATCACGGCTGGTACCGGCAGCATGTACACCTAATTCCGACTTGGCAGGAGTGGATACGTCCTGCGAACGGTGTAGAGGCGCATGTACGAGATGGTTCCGGATTCTTCTGGCAGCAGCGGGACCTCAAAGTCGAAATCGGACGGCAACTCGTTAATGACAGAGCGAATCCTGTCCAAGTGCGTTGGCATCCATGTATCATAGACGTTCTTGGTGAACTTGTATGCGGTCCACTTATCTTTGCCTTCCAGTGCCGTGAAGTCGAAGGTATGGATAGGGTGGCGATAAAAGGTAGTCTAGCTTCCATCGATCACAGGGTAATAGCCGTAGATTCTCACCGATCGGTGGTCGTGGGAGATCGAGAAGGCCAGGATTTGCCGGTGGAGCTCTTGTTCGCGCTTTACGAGCCGGAAAAGCTCGACGATCGCTCTGACTGCAAGGGTCATGCTGTGAGCATTCTGCCGGTCTGCGACATCAAGTGCTGCAGCACCGCATTTTACTTCGCACGTCAGGAACGGGAAGTACATGTAGTACGTGGCCATAAAGAAAGACATGTCCATGATGTCGCCCAAAATAGGCTTTATTTTGGACAGTTGATCTTCCGTGAACGCGGTTCGCTTGAATCCCACAGCATAGTCGGGCTGCGGACGAGGCCCAAGGAGGGGGATGGAATTATTCCAGCCTTCGTTAACACTTTCGATTAAGCATTTGAGATATTTAGCGCCACGTACGGCTAAGGACTGGGCGGAAGGGACGATTAACCGAGCGATATCTTGAATAACTTTGGCTTCGTTCCTATTCTGTATCATTTCGCAAGTATCCCCGAAAAAATCATCATAGAACAGGGAATCCTCAAGAACTGGTTATTTCGCCTCTAGTAGGGTCCGGCAAAGGTCCTTGCTTTCCTTAGTAACACCATCTTCTTTTTCTCCCACGTATCTGCCCATATAGCTCCCTTTCGTCTCAAGTAGAATTTCGTAACGCGCATCTTGGTATGGCGCGCTCTTCTCCTCCCTCGGCTTTTAGTCGCTGGGCGTGGTGGAGCTAGCCGTGAGAGAACCCGGCTCCGATCGTTTGCGGCGAAGGGAAGGCGTAGACTTCCTCCTTGCAAGCAGATGACTTATTGTGTTGTCCGGCTCAAAGAATTTCTTCGGCCAAGTTTGTTGCCTCCGCTAATAATCGATGGGATCGAGTGGCGTCTCGCTGTCGCAGACCGATGCTCCTTCACCAGTCTGTGTCTCAACGGCGAAGTCTGCAGGAGATGTCCGTAGTCGCTTTCGAAGAGGGGCGGCGTCGTCGACTAGATGTTCGACTTCACGGGTTCGCTTTCGATCTAGGGATTGTGGTACAGTCAACCGGTCCTACAGAAGCTTAGCTTGAGTTGATGGGTAGCGGAGCGGGACAAAATTGACGTACTTCTCGCCACAGAGTCTTGTTCACTGGGAGAGAATGTTGGCGCTTGGTGTGCTCGATACACTCCGGGTTCAGACGTGCGCTTCTACGGACAGGTCTCTGCGCTTTTGCTTTGCTGACATCTTAAGGATGTTTCCCTACTGACAAGTCAGCGGCGGGCATTTGGTTGTGGAATCAGCGTAAGGTGCACCTTTTTGTGCAGACCGTTGCCGCCTGTCCTTCTGGGCAGCTAGTTTTTCGCGATATCTGGCCATGTCGATTAGTAGTGCGGGGGAAGAAAGATATCTTTATGTTGCCGCCGCGTTTGAAGCTAGTGGAAGGATGCGGGAGTTGGAACTTGGTCGAGTGGGCTGGAAGGCCGAATGTCCTTGGAGGATGCGAAGACTAACACCTGTTGGGCATAGCGTGAAAGGGTGCTTGGCAGTAATGACTTATTTAGCCTCAGCCTCAAACGTGTAGTTCGCAGCCGGTGCTCTAGCTATTGTTAGAGATGATGCCGCAGATAGTGAGGGCTACATCGTAGTCGACTGTGTCCCCGTCGTCTAGGGGGGCAGCTTGACGAGCGTGTTGCAGTCTGGCCTCGGTGGCTAAGCGGCGGGGTAGGGCGCAGTTTGACGGCGGACATGAGAGGTGCTCTGCGTCGCTCTCGGCTATACCGCCGTCACCTTCCGTCACCTCCGAATCCCCGTGCCATCCAATTAAAAGCCTCCCTCCAATAAGTATAGACTGTCTGCCGCTAGCTCCGCCGGAAGAGCGCCATAATTGGGGCTATTTTTCTCCGTGACAGTGGTCTGCATAAATGCATCCTGCGATCCTGACTACCGGACGTAGCCACTAATACCTTCCGGAACACCGATAGGTAATAGGCTACACTGCAAGGCTTTGAATGCGTAGATAGTTAGAGAAGGTGAGGTTTGGGCGACGAGAGACGGATGGTTGAAGGAGGTGGCTGAGCTGAAGGCAGCAGCCTTAGCTGAAACAAAGCTCCACGTAACTAGAAAAGTATAGCTAAGTGTTAAGTTCCCTAAATAGGCTCTTTTATTTATGCTTAAGAGCTGTGCAGGTCTAGTTTTAGACCTTCTAATATATACTTAGGCTCAAATTAGGGGTCTCTCTAAGCGACTTACCCTTAGCTCAGGTTAAAGCAGCGACTGCTCAGGCTAGCGACTATAACTAGAACTAGTCGTACTAGAGAGGTTTACCTATCTCTATAGGTAGATATACTATTCTATAGAGAGAAATACTTACTAAAAGATAGCTTAGATAAATAAATTTACTTATAAAACTTCTAGCTACTATAACTTATAACTAGTAACTCTACTAACTTAGTAGTAACTATTATACTAGTAATCTAAGTTTTACTAATTTAGCTAAAATAAAAAGAAGAAATTAAACTATTTCTAGAACTTAATATCTTATAGAAAGAGAGAGAGGCTAATAATAACTTATACTACTAGATTTAGACTACTTTTTCTAATAATTTTTAGAAGTTTTTCTTTAACTTACGTCTTAAAGTATTCTTAGCTAAGTATAGTTTAAATAAGAGAGAGAAGATAATATATTACTTTAGACTATAAATACTTAACTCTAAATCTCTTTATATAAAGATAATTTAAGAAGTCTATAAAATATAAGTTACTAAATACTCTAATAGAGAGCTTATATATAAAATCTTAGTAAGAGACTTTTTCTAGCTAAGAATATTTTTTAAGATATAAAGTTATATATAAAATTATAAGTTCTATAAAAAGTATAAGCTCTAAAAAGAATTAAAATAAGAATTTCTTAAATCTCTCTTTATTTCTAAGAGAATTTAGAAGGAAATATCTATAGACTTTATTACTAACCTTCTAGATAGCGCTAGAAATAGAAACTTACTTATAATAATAAATTATTTAAGTAAGAACTTAATTTTAGTTCTCTTATTATATATTAACTTATATATTATAGCTAAATACTTCTTCTAATAAGTAGTTACTTATTACTAGCTTCTAGAAGCTATAGTATCTAACTAAAGAATATAGTTTATTAGAGAATTCTAGAAGTATCTCTATTAGTTATTAGAAATAACTTAACATCTTTTAATTACTAAATATCTGTAGATAGACAGCTCTATAAAGTAAATAAACTTAATAATAGAAGCTTATCTCTAAGTATTTATAAACTAGAATTAGAATAACTAGGCTAATCTCTATTTAGCGGCCTAAATTACTATAAAAGAGTAAACTACTACGTTAATAAGAATAAGTCTATTCTTTCTTTAATATAATTATATATAAGGTATTTATACGTACTATATTACGAGTAACGTAAGTACTAAATATAGTAAAGAATATAGTAAGCTATAATACTCTATAGTATATAAAATTACGAAGAAGTTA
>JAFHBV010000784.1:0-15139 GCA_019022785.1 Pseudomonodictys pantanalensis
TTGTATGGCCACCTGGGCAGCGTCTGCAGGCGAGGGGTCGTCCTCGTCCAGACGGCTGCCGCATGCAACGTCGGCTGCGAGTGGTCGCAGCTCTCTCGACGACGACTTCGGTGGCAGATGTGGGGGTAAGCCTCGCGATGGGGAGCGAGGTTATCCCGTCTCGGGAGGGCAGCGCGTCTGCAGCGATCGCGGGATCACCAGCTGCTAGCTATGGGCCTTGGACTGCGGCAGGATTGGGCCAGCCGTCGCAGAGGCGTCTATGCAGAGCCTTGCAGCACGGAACTGACGCTGGAGCGGTTAAAGAGACTAGTCCGCCACACCCGCGGCCAGAGTCCCACCCTTCGAGGCGACACGTCGAAGCAACAGAGTCGGTCTTCGTCGCCTGCTCTGCCCTGTATTTGCCGAGCGAATGACTTGAGGTGAGGGAGGAAAAAGAGAAGAAACGGGAGGTCGAGAGACTGGACTATACGCTCTAATACGAGTAGTGCCCCGGACGCCTCTCCCGCGCTCTAGACCGGACGACTGAAATATGAGGGGGGTTGTGCTTCGCCTTTTGCCTTCACAAGTCCATGTCTCCACCAAGTACCGACCGCCCTCAGTCAGCTCGACCCATGCCAACCGGTGTGCTCCCGGTCAATAGTGCAACCACGGCCAAGGAACAAATGGTCTGCTGCAGACTTGTGCACACATATCCATAAAGGCGGGGGTTGTCGCCACGGCCCTCCACCCCTCGTTGGCGCTCCACAAGCAGCACGAGCACGCGAATGCCAACACGCAACGTCCGCTCACAAACCCTTGTGTGTGGAAGCCTTCTCTGAAAAGAGTCGGAAACGGCGGCCTGAACGCCATCAATTCCACGCTACACCTGCGCTTTCATCTCGAAATGGATGTGACAATTCGCTTCCTGACGCTTCCACCTCGAATCGGTCACACAGCCTATTTCGTGGACCAACAAGATTCACCGGCCCGTGGATCGCCCCCTCGCTCGCAACCTTGCACAACGTGTGCACAAGAGCGAAACTGGACCTCCCAAGCGGCCGGGTGACCTCCCGATGCGAAGGCGCGAGCGGTCTGCCCCCTCCTCGCCCACCGCCTGTCAGCGGATGCCCGATACACATACTCATGCAAATGTTGCCCAGGAAAAGTCCAAGTAATTACCACTATGGCTAGCTACTAAATGGCCACTGTACATGCCACACGCCCTGCCGTTTTACAAACACGGACCCAGTGCAACCACAAAAGGCGACCCGAACGCTCCACGAGAATGCAAAAACTCTTAGACTAGGGTAGAGAACCCTGGCGATGCCGTAAGAAAAGAACCCAAAGTAGTACAGAAATGCAATCTTTTTTTCGGCTTTCCATCCCATGCGACGCCACAATGCACAAATCAATTATCATAGAACTGGTACTGCTGGAATCCCTGCTCGTGCGGAGGGAGAGGAGGCCATGCTCCAGCCGATGTCGTCGACTGTTGGGACCACCCACCACCGCTTGGTGCCTTGAGTCTCCGCTCTGTTGGGTTCAGTGTCAGCGACTGCGCAATCGGATCCGTACAATGACTGGACCGCTTACCTGCTTCGAAGTCATGCCACCTCTTCATCGTGATCTTGCTGCTGTCAAACTCGCCCTCGTATTCGAGACCGGCCTTCTTGGTCTTCTCGCCTGCCGTCTTCCGTGTGTCGCCCCAGCTGAAGTCGTCGAACTTCCAGTACGCGTATGCCGGTAGCACAAAATTCCAGATGGGGAGCGAAAGCAGGTAGACAAACATCCAAGCGACATAGGACCAGCGGTGAGCTGTCACGACAATGAGAACGGCCGGGAGACCTAAAATAAGTGCGAGTAGCACAAGCGGAATCACGGGGGCTGCGGTATGCAGGACAGCGGCTTTGATGGAGATCGCAACTGGATGGGGTCAGTTTATGCCGTCATGGGAACAGAACGCCGAGCTTACTGAGGTAGAACGTAAAGGCGATGGCGGCAGGCAGGACCAGCGTACCAACGAGCTCAATGAAAACGACGAACTGCATGCTGAAGCAGAAGGTGCCACAAAGATCTCGGACAAGCACGAGCTCCATGAGGTTGTGAACCGTACTATTGATCCAACGTCGACGCTGCGACAGGAGAACGCTGAACTGCTCGGGAACCGTCGTCTTGCAGACGGCTTGAGGCACAAACACTTGCTTCCGCTTCGGGAATGTTTTCAGCATTAGCGTCGAGAGGTAACGATCCTCGCCGAGTAGCAGCAGGTTCTTCTTGTGCAACGTGTCAACCACATTCTCGGAGTAGTGCTCGACCACGTCGGGATTGGCAAGGATGGGAACCCAATAGTTCTGACCGCCCTTGGGAGCTTTGATGCGGTACATGCAGAAGCACCCGGGCAGACAGGTGACACCACCGAAGACGGACTCGAATGACTTGGACAAGTGGTGAGAAATGAAGTACCTGTTGCTGTCAGCTAAGCAAACCTTAGACATGGGAGCATACTTACTCAAACACCTGGATCATCGACACCCACGACTCGCGTTTGTTGGCAATCTTGGTCTCTCCGCAGAGGCCCATGATTTCGGGGTCCTTGACCATGGCGGAGATCATATGCGTCAAGCTATCAGGGAAAACCTTGGTGTCAGCATCCACCATGAGGACGATCTCGTAAAAGTCGGGCGAAATGCCTGTGATCTTCCAGATACCGTTGAACATTTCGAATTCAAGCTCCGTCATGCGCTCGTCAAACATGACCTTTTGCAAGAACGACATGAGGATGATTTGACTGTCACGTTTGCCACGATTGCCAGGCTTCGACTTCTTTGCTTCATCTGGCGTTCCGCACTTGACGATGACCATCATTGGGACACGTTGCTGCTTCTCAACTGGAATGCGAGTCTCCTCGCCGTAGTCATAGAAACCAGAGTAGACCTTAGCCATGTTGTGTCGCTTTGAGCCACTTGCCACTGCGACGTACGAGAAGGCTTCAACCTCATGAGGTAGCACTGCGTGATCCTTCATCATGCCGAGAGCGATTTCAGGAGTGGTCAGATCCTCTCCTTTGCCCTTGATCATACCGTCACAAATAACAAGGATGATCTTGTGGCTGTTAGGGTAGTCCGTGGTCGCAATAGAGTCTAGCGTGGTACGGATCCCATCGGCGCCCTCAGAATAAGCAGTGACCAGGCAGATAGCGTGAGCCAACGGATACCCGAAGGGCTGCCACTCTGGTGGAGGCTGGGGTACGACGGCCTCGTGGATAAAACCCGCTGGTCCAGGTCCTTCTGATTCGCCCATAACACTCGAGTAACGATTATCGTTGGTCCCAGAGAGTAGGAGGCTTGAGCGACTTTGACTTTCCTGTACTGAAGGCTTGCCATCGAAGGTGGGGAGGGTTCCGTGGCTGGCGTTCAGTTGTCTATACATGCCGCCGCCACCATTCGAAGAACCGAGCAGACGAGAGGATGCGCTTTGGCTGGTCATGGTAGTGGGTGGCGCCCGAGTCTTGGCAGTCTTTTCCATCGCATATGGGCTAGTGAATCGAGAGGTTGAGGGCAAGATACTGCCACGCTTGCTGGTCCTATCCGGTCCAGCAGTGTCCATGAGCTTTGGTGGTGGGCGATAGATGTCGTCGCTCCATTCTTCAATCTGCTGCTTGCGCTCCTTCGAGCTCATCTTGCCTTGCGACGTCTTATCGGCGCCAAATTTCCTGGAGAGAAACCATTGAAAGGCCAATGCCAGCAGAAACTTAGCCACCACGATGGCCAAAATGAACACGAGGGAAACATAGAGGACGACCTTGGAAGCAATGCAACCAATGCTCTCGGTATCGATGGAGCCAACTTTGATGATCTGGGTGAAGCAGCGAGCGACCTGCTTCTCGTAGCTGGAAGAAAAGGAGCGTGTAACATCAACACCACGGACGGCAGGGTTTTGGCGGATGGCATCGAATCGATCCGGGACCTTGACTTGGGTCCGGTTGAACCAATTCAGAAGATCGAGATCCAACACATCTCCGCCCCAGACCATGAGGTTGCGGGAGCTGTTCCTGATATCGTCCCAAGTGAAAAAGACCTCACCCGAGCTTCGCAGGCCATAGAAAGCCCGACGTGCGTTGTCGGAGGTATGGCAAGCGTAACCGAGGTAGCGAGGCGCAGTGTCGTTGGGCTTGCTGGAGCCATCTTGGTTGAAGGTCTGGCAGGGAAGATACCAAGCAAGATCGCCGTTTGCGTTGGTGGGAACATCAGACTTGTCTGCAGGCTCGATGAGCCCTTTGCATGCACCATTGACGTTCTGGAACAGGAAGCTGGCGTCCTGTCCACCATGCTTTTCTGGTAGGTCGAACAGAACGTTGGCGTCTTCGGGGATACCCAGGGCCAAAGGGTGGGTAGACCGAGCGAGGTCGTAGGCCTGTCCGTGAGCAATTAAGAAGCCCCGGTCGACGTGGTTGATCCTCAGACGCGTTCCCCCACCGTTCGGGCATACTGTTTGTGTGAAGCCAAAGGTGAGGTATCCTACGATGGCGCATATGAGAACGATCAGGCTGAGCAACCCGACCTTTTCTCTCCAAGCCCGCTGTTGTGCCTTTTGGGGTTTTCCGAAGCATCGTAGCACGGCATCGGGAATCCAGAAGGTGACGATAGCGCAGTATACGTTCCATAGACTCGGCGGCCTCAAAGCGTCCTTCTCTTTCTGCAACTGCTTCTCCCTCTTTTCCACAGTCTTACTCCTGGTAAGCCTCCTTTGCGGTCTTGGCATGTCGTCCTCGAAGGGGGCCTGCTTGTCGTTGTAACCGCCGCCGGAGGCATTCCGCAAGTGGGGAGGCTTGAGGTCGGTGCTGTCGGAGCTCACAGTCTCGGCCTCCATGTAGTCTTCTCGGATGGGGTCGTTGCCCGTCGTGGAGGGGTGTACGGCCATCTTCTGCGCATGTTTGCGGTAGTGATAGTTGGGATGGCTTTGATCAATGCGCTGCCGCTCCGGCCGGACAAGACTGCGCTTCCTGCCCAGATCTTGGGCGGGCGTCGCGCGCCCGGGCTGGGGTGTCATCATGGGGTCGCGGTCCATGGGCACTGGGGTGCCCGGCGAGGGCAGCGGTCGCGAGTAGGTGGAGTAGGCGCCGGCCTTGTTGCTCGGGGTGCGGGTGTGCGAATGCGTATTCTCGATGTCGGAGGGTCGGCGTCGGCGCTGCGGTGACTCTCGAAAGACATGTCGCTGGTCCCGCCTCGGCGAGGAAGCGTCTGGTCGTTGGGGCAAAGACATGGCGTGCTCGTTCAGTTCAGGAATGCAGGCCTGCGATGGGTTTGCGTTCCGGCCTCTGTGCAACGCTACCAGCAGCGAGTTTGACGGCAGCAGCCGCCTTAGCCTGCGAGTTGCACGAGCGTAGGCACAGCAGGCGTGGTGTGCTGCACTTTGGGGTGGTGCGAGGGGCGTGTCGGGGTAGGACTAGAATTGTTTGCACATGTATAGATGTCGAGGTATGACGCCCAGTCGAAGATGAGGCGTTTCAAGCGAGTGACGGCCCACGGGTTAATGCGTGAACTGCGTGGGAAAGAGCGAGCGACGGGGTCCAGTAAAACGAGTGAAAACAGGCTGTTTGAGAGTTGCGACGGCGACGAGCAGCGATGGCAGAGAGGGACGGTACAGCCCCCTGACGGCCCCCCGAGCGAATAGGAGTGGCGTGCTGCCCACAGTTCGCTAGGGGGCTATTTTGGGCCTGTTGGCGGAGAAACGGGCTAGCCAATACGGCGTGGCGGCATCTGGAGAGCGATGGATTTTGCGCTCCTTAGCCGTTGCGCCTCGCCGCCCGCCTTTGTCGAGTACCTACAGTAGCCATCATACATCTACTACGAACTGCTGCAGCAAACAGCGTCTCTTCTGCATCAGATTGGGGGGCTGGTGGTGCAACGACAGCTCTGCCAAACCACGGTTCCGCCGGCGCCCATCTGCCGCCGCACCCTGCGAGCCGCCGATTCCCCAGAGCCTCATCCGCGGATCGACCTCCTCTTCTATTTACCCTTCGGAGCTGAAACTTGAAGCTCTCTTGTCTGCGGGCATCATCATTTCAAAGAGATTGTACACGCGTCCTTCACTCTTGCGACCATCTCCAGAAGCCGCATCTCACGTGGTTCGTAGCCTGCTGGCGGTTGGCTGCTTAGGGGCTCAGCCTGCATATTCATTATTGTACTTTACTTTGACGGGCAGGCGTAGCTATTAATCCACTGTGCCACATACGAGAGACATGCTCACGGGGTAGGCAAAGGTCCTAGTGGTGTCGTCAGGGGCAAGAACCCACTCCAGTTATTACTTCCATGGTACTGGCGTGCTAGGGGCTCTCGTGTCCTCTCTGACAGGTGCCAGCAAACATTCAAAGACGTGATACTCGGCATAATAGTTACCCGCTATTTCACATCTATCTCGTGCCCAGCTTGAAACCACGACCAGAATATCTTGTCTGGCTAAACCACTGCTTCAAATAGATGCTTAGCGTCTTGATCGTAACGGCACCACTACCGCCCGTTGCCGAAGCCAGCTGAGAGGCTGCAAAGGGAAGGGTAGCATTCTTTGACAGCCGGCTGGTCTGTTCGCTGTACACTTCTGGCCAGCCCCGGACGGCCAAGCATCCCATTCCAACGCCATACGGTGACGACAGACGAGCTGCTTGCCCCATCCGTCAGTTTCAAACCACCCCAATTGCGTTATATATCGATGCGCGCCCCCTTCTCACAGCTATGACCTCCCCTCCTCTATGATATCGACTGCAGCCGCCGGTTCGCTGCCCGTACTCTAAGCGCTGCGTCTGCCTACCCGTCTAAGTTTCAACGCCAAAGCCACACCGGATCGATTCGGATCGATCCGAGTCAGAATTCGATTTGGGGACCTCTGATGGTGTCACAATTCTCGGCTGCCTAAGCAGAGCCGGACTCCGCCTCAATACGAGGAGCCCTGAAGCACTTCATCAGTGTTGCTTATATGTAACGGAAAGAAGACTGCCTCCTGAAGTGTGGGGTGCGCTTGCTTGCTTGCCTTGGGCTGTCATCCGTGCATTTTGGATTTTCGGGACTTTATACCGCGGACGTCCATCGAGCTCGACGTCGTCCCTGACTGCTAGGACAACGCCGCATTCGCCCTGCATCCTCGGGGTCTTTCTCTTTGCTAGACCGCTTCCAGCGCCGTGTTTCGTTGCTGTAAGTCCTGTCCGCCCCCTGTCATGCAGGAGATCCTGCAGGAGATCATCTACTCGCAAACAGCTGGCAAACTCCACATTTGGATAGCGGTGGGAAAAAATTATTAATTGATGTTTAGAGAGTTTCCTGTGCAAAGTCTTTGCGGTTCTTCGTGACCTTTGGGCGCTCTTCACCGGCATCCGTTCACCCCTCCGAACGAGCTCCCGACCCCGCGATCGCACGAGTCAAGCTTCCACGCGGACGCAAATCGCGCGCTGAAGCAGGCCCTAAAGCTGTTGGAAGGCGTCTAGCCTTGCACTCCATGGCTATGCCCGAATCTCCTATATTGCCTAAGAAGGCTTTGCCACCTCTCCCACACGAAACCGCAGGAAAGCAACAGGAGCAGATTGACTCCAACGCTTCAAGTCGCTCCAGCACGGATAGTCGCACACATTCCCTTCGACGGAAACCGGTCCCTGGCGCCGCGCAACCGTCGATACCGTCATTCAGTATCGATGAACATGAGGACACAGTAGCAGGAGGGCGAGATTCAAGGCAGTCTGGTTCTTCGCTGGCGCCGAGTTCAGCCGGGCATTCGAGAACGCCGTCTAGGGAAGTAGCGGATAGCGGAGGTGGGAGGGACTCTGGGAACTCGATACCGGTAACCAAGGACATTCCTATTCGACAATTAAACATTAACAGCAACTCTTACAACGCGAGGTTTTCGCAGCAGGCGGAGATGGGCATGGCAAACGTACAGGACGAAAGCGGACCTTCGAGGTATGCTCACGAAGAGCAAAGTCCGCCACCGCGACAGCTCCAGCAGCCCACGCCGCCACCGCCTGCCGTATCACCGCGAGAGAATGCACAATCGCCAGGTGGCTCTCGACACTCGTCGAGAAGCAACAACAGCGGCGATCGACAGAACTTCCAATTCGGCTTCGACGGGCCTTTACAGGTACCGCGTACCACTCTCCCGCGGCCGAGCTCTGCATATACATTAGGATCTGAACTGCACGCTGGCGGACGTACACATTCGCCGCGGTTGTCTGTCGGAGGTTCGCCTTCGTCCAATGGCTCGCAGGCCAATTTAGGTCGACAGCTCGCGGGGAACCGTCACTCTCCCGACAACAGGCCGACCTCGTACGTGGATCTTTTGAACCTGCCTTATAACCAGCAAATAGCGCCTGCTGCGAATCTGGGCAATGCGCAGTTGCGCCATGCAGTGGGCCAGAATGCATCGCTCATGGATACGAAGAAAACATTGGAGATGTATCGGTTGAATGTAAAGAAGACGCAGGACAATACTGTGCAGTACGAGTTCGCTCTATTCATGGTACAGGTCGCACGGGAAATTATGTCTGCCGATCCCGGAATCGATAATCACGGACTCGCGCCCGCAGAAATGCTTCGGGAGGCACGACAGATCCTCCAGCGACTAGCCGATCGTAGTTATCCGTTTGCCCAGTACTACCTTGGCGACGGGTACGCTTCGGGTCTGTTCAACAAAGATAAACCAGACTACGACCGCGCATTCCCTCTTTTCGTTGCTGCCAGCAAACACGGCCACGCAGAGTCCGGGTACCGCACAGCGCTCTGCTACGAATTCGGGTGGGGCTGTCGCAAAGACTACGCAAAAGCCGTGCAGTTCTATCGCGCCGCAGCATCCAAGAACCATCCCGGTGCCGCAACGAGGTTGGGCAAGGCCTGCTTGACCGGTGATATGGGTCTACAAAATCGGTATCGTGAGGGGGTGAAGTGGCTGAAGCGCGCTACAGAGTCCGCGGACTACCAGTACCGGGACGCGCCTTATGAGCTTGGATTGCTTCATGAGACGGGTTACGGCGACGACATCTTCAAAGACGAGATCTATGCGGTGCAGCTGTTCACTCAAGCCGCAGAGCTCGGGCACCCGCAAGCCGCGCTGAAGCTTGGGGAAGCCTATGAGCACGGTCTGCTGCGCTGTCCCAAGGATGCCGCCCTTTCGGTGCACTACTACAATTGCGCTGCGCAAGCCGATATCCCAGAGGCCATGATGAATCTCTGCGCATGGTACATGGTGGGCGCCGAGCCGGTGCTCGAAAAGGACGAGAACGAAGCGTACGAGTGGGCGAAGCGGGCCGCAGAGCATGGTAAGTCCCCATTGCAACGTGCTGCACTCCAAATACTAATGACAGAAGGCCTCCCAAAAGCAGAGTACGCGTGCGGCTACTTCACAGAAATGGGCATTGGCTGTCGCCGCGACCCTCTCGAGGCAAACGTATGGTACGTCAAAGCCGCCGACCACGGAGACGAGCGAGCAAAGCAGCGCCTGGCTATTATACAAGCCGCAGCATCTGGTCAATCGCATCTCACACCCACGAGCGACAAGAGCAAACTCAAGAAAGGCGCAAAGGACGAGAATTGCACAGTCATGTAAACAGTCACATTTTGGATATCAACGGTTGCATCACACCTTTTTCGACGTCTCTTCTGGATTCACCTTCGATCTTATTTTTGTTTAATCAACCTGGCGGCTTTGATTCTTTTGTTTTATTCGTTCGATTCTGTCCGTGGCATTTATACTGGTTGCATGGGCTGCGGCTGCATTATCGCATATATGGCCTCCAAAAAATTTCTGGTTGTTTCGTCTCGTCAAGTTTGCATACTGTCTGGCGACGTTGGAAGTAATCATAGGGTACGGATCCAATGGATAGTGTCTGTTTGAGACGGGTGTTCGCGGCCTTGTATCGTGCTCATGACCAGTTGACGTCGGAACGTCGCATCTTTCTTACGTTATCTGGCGTCTAGTCAGGCATTCCAAGATCGGGGCAGCGGTGACGTACTCTGCGCGATATCCATACTATGGATCCACATGCAGTCTTCTCTTCAAGTAGAGCCTCTAGGAGACTATCGCATTCGCCTCCGCGCTAGGTACGCTCCGCTCCTCTCAGCTCCTCTCTCTGGATTGGATCATTGACGCCGTACAGCAAGTGGCTCCGATCATCATGTACCCGCTCGGAATACAATCGGAGGGCGCGTTTTCCCTTGCAGCCGATCATCCCTGGTGCAGCTCAACGGCTCGGTAGCGACCTTGGATTGCCTGATCCGTTGCTAGCCGCACCTCTTAGGGCAAACACAAAGCTGCGAGTTCCTGCAGCTTGCTTGACACACCGACTTGTTTTCCATTGATTTGCTTGTTGATAAACGGCAGGGCGTGCGATAAAGACTTATGCCCGGCACAAATTGGAGTTCACTAATCCGCAGTGCTGGTTCCACGACGACTATTCACTGCCACGCTCCCTTAAGTACTATTCGCGACCACTTGGAACAAAGACACTGCTCCAGTTCAGTCCAGGAAATCATGGCTCCGCCTGCTGCAATTGAGGTTGAGGCTGTCACAGATACCACTAGCGTCACCATTCCGAACCCATTGACGGTACCAATCAAGAGCAATGACATTCTCGGGAGACGTAAGAAGTCGGACAAGGGCAGATGGGGCGTTGCTGCACCAGCAGATTCAAAGGAATACAGGTTGAGGAGCTATGAGGGGAGGCCCAAGGCGAAGCGGTGGGACCGTACGTCAGGCATCGTTGCGTATTGGTGCTTACATACTAACATCTATCTGTAGACTACATGACCCACGAAGCCAAAGTACGCAAAGGCAACTCACTCAAGCAGGCTGCAAAATTCCTCAGCAAGCCCGGAATCATCTCCCTCGGCGGCGGCCTTCCTTCTAGCGAATATTTCCCGTTTGAAGAACTATCGATCAAAGTGCCCACAATCGGTCATTTCTCAGAGGCCGAGACGAAGGACTCAGGAGTCACACTCACTGCTGGAAAGCACGACCTCGCCAATGACAAATCGATATTCGACATTGCAACAGCATTCAACTACGGACAAGGATCAGGCTCCGCACAACTCCTGCGATGGATCACAGAGCACACGGAGCTGGTGCACCACCCACAATACGAGGACTGGCGCTGCACAATGACTGTAGGAA
This sequence comes from Pseudomonodictys pantanalensis, assembly GCA_019022785.1. Lineage (NCBI taxonomy): Eukaryota > Fungi > Ascomycota > Dothideomycetes > Pleosporales > Parabambusicolaceae > Pseudomonodictys > Pseudomonodictys pantanalensis. The sequence goes on from JAFHBV010000784.1 coordinate 11,128, forward strand.
GCACTTCGGGTTTTGACATGGCCCTTCGGATATTGACTCGCCCGGGCGACATGATACTCTCAGAAGAATACACATTCTCCGCTGCCGTGGAGGCCGCGCTCCCACTGGGCGTGCGCATGGCCGGAGTCCCCATCGATAGCGAAGGTCTCCTCCCGTCGGCCATGGACGACATGCTCACAAACTGGGACGCCTCCACCCGCGGTGCCCGGAAGCCACACCTCCTCTACACTGTACCTACCGGCCAAAACCCCACAGGCGCGACCCAAAGCGTGGCCCGCCGACGCGCCATATACGCCGTCTGCCAAAAGCACGACGTCTACATCCTGGAAGACGAGCCCTACTTCTTCCTGCAGATGCAGCCCTACACTGGCGCCAACGCACCCTCCATCCCGCCTCCCTCGTCGCACGCAGACTTCCTCTCCTCGCTCGTGCCCAGCTACCTCTCCCTCGACACCGACGGTCGCGTCATGCGCCTCGACTCCTTCTCCAAAGTCCTCTCTCCCGGCTCACGCGTGGGCTGGATAACCGCCAGCGAGCAAATCGTCACCGCCTTCCAAAAACACGCCGATGTCTCGACGCAAAACCCCTCGGGCATCGCCCAACTCGTGCTCTTCAAGCTCCTCGACGAGCACTGGGGCCACGGCGGCTACCTCGACTGGCTGATCCACATCCGCATGGAGTACACCAAGCGGCGCGACACCATCCTCGCCGCGTGTGAGAAATACCTCCCTACCCAAATCGTGAGCTGGAAGCCGCCCATGGCAGGCATGTTCCACTGGATGCAGATCGAGTTCACAAAGCATCCTGCCTATCCGGAGAAGAGCATCGAGAAGATTGAGGAGGAGATTTTCCTCAGGGTGATTGAACATAATGCGCTAGTGATGCCCGGGAGTTGGTTCTATGCGAGTGCCGAGGAGGAACATCATACATTGTTTTTCCGCGCGACGTATGCGGCGGCGCCGGGGGAGAAGATTGATGAGGGGATTAGGCGGTTTGGGGAGGCTATTAGGTCGGAGTTTGGGCTGTAAGGTGCTGTGTTTGGGGATGGGCGAGCGTGATTGGGTGATGGAAGCTGGGAATGTTGGTGTATCGTTGGACAGGGTTGTATCTAGCCAGGCGCAGTGTCGTATATGCATACATAAAGAACAGAGATGGTCGCTGCTTGAGTAGCTATGCTAACGGGGTACACAGAACAAACCAGAAAAGGATATTGGCGCTCACAGATTCGAAACCTGTCCACATCCTAAGTAAACCGCAATAGCGAGGCAAGCACTTACATACCCGCGGGCACTTACTCAATTAGGACTTCTCATACATCTCAAATAAGCTTGAGTTCCATGTCTCGGTACATGTTCTCCAAAAGGCCCAGCACTTCGGAGTTATGGCACTCCGCAAGGCCCACCCGCTCGTAGGTATTCGAGCCCGGATTGACAGCTCTCAGGACCAGGAAGTACTCTGTCTCTGGAATGGCATATGGATCCCTCGCTACTCGTAAACAGAATGTTGTCCGCAAGGGATTTTCATTACTGATGTCCATTTCGATTGATTCCCTGAGGTCTGGGTAGTAATCGCAGAAATGAAGCTGAGAAGATGCAGAAGACAGTCTGCTTCGTATCGTGCCGCTGTTCTCTGGAACCGAGGTGATTACTTGGCCTTGGATGGTAACAAATCCTGACCTAAGCTCGCCCATTGAGTCAGACCCAAACGGGTTGCAATGAGCGTCAATGAGATGTGGAAACGTGATGATCTCTCGGGTCGTATTCGTGCGATAACGGATCGGGCCTAGGACAGACGCCCATGACCAAGATGGTGATCGCCACGCATGTGGCCTTTCGGATGGCCCGGGAAACGATGTCCAGAGCATGTCTATAAACATGGTTTGCCTCCAGAGTCCGGCTAGATAGTCGTCGCCAGGTCTTTGCTCATGAAATTGCTTTGCAAGGCCAGCGAGAGCCGGTAGGCAATCCCTCTCCAAGGTGAGACTGAGCGATGAGTACTCTTCGACCATGGTGCGCCATCTCTTTTCGATATCCGTGCCTCCAAACGAGAGTGACGTGGCATGGTCAACTTTGGGGTCTCTCTCAGTTGCGGAGTATGCCTTCCGCGTGTCCGTGCATTGGCATATCGTACCCTCGGCGCATTCCCAGACGATTTCATGCGCAGTTAAATGTAATACACGCGGCGCCAGTAGCCTTTCTTGATATACCCATCCTCGTTTCAGAAGTGGAAAGCGGGTTGCGAACTGCTCAGCATTTCTTGTAGCCATTTCGCCTCTGAAATTCTCCCAAAAGTGCGGTATTTTCTGTCGACAGTAAAGGCCATTCCCGATGTGCCGAGCTTCCAAGTGGGCTGGAATATGGGAGGCGCATTCTCCGTGGCTATCTCTTGCGGAAGTAGCGGCCAACGTGACATAGCTATTGCGATATACATCGGCCATCTTTGCTGATTCTTCGTGCCAATCATCCTCGTCCCCTTGTATAATGCACAGAGTGTCTATCCAAAGATATGGAATATCAAGAGCTTGAGCTAAATCAATGGCATCTTGAAATAGTTTGGGGAGAGACCAAAATGGTATCCCGTCCTCCAAGTGGGTTTTGTACGAGTCCCGTGATGTGACGAGCCTGTCATTGGCGTGTAGTTTGCCCCAGCAGTGGCTGAGACATGCGTACTTGCCGTACAAGCCTTTCGATTCCCGGAGCCTGATAACAGTGGGGTTCTTAAGATCAAGGATACGGGTTGGCAAAAGGGATTCACCGCCTGAAGAGCAGCGGCAATTCTGGAACCAGCGACGGATCTGGTGGATGCTCTGCCCAGACTTGCTTGAGTTCGGGACAAGTGTGCGGCGAGGACAGTCTCGGAGACCTGCGTCATCTATCTCTGTGGCTTTAGCACAGGTTATTAGCCAAGCACAGTGTTTGGTGCCTACCTTCTCGTGAGAATATCTCAATTTGACGCTGATTAACTATCTCCTGACTGCCATCGATCGACCACATTGGCTCATGCCACTTGAAGCTTGGCCAGCTCATGGTGCCGCTTGACAAGAGCTCAGTTTCAGGTATGGATGACTGTACTGCGCGTAACAGTATTTCGCAAAGTACGCAAGAAATGGCAGTGCCAGGGTCGCACTCTTTACGCAGGTCTGAGAGAGTTACTGAGGCAAGGGTCTCAGACCTTCGTAGGTTTCGGCAACGTTCAATCTGTGACTCTTTCTTGGCCTGTTCCTCCTCTCTCCTCTTCCATGAATGTTCATATTCCCGGGCGTCCTTCTTCCCCCGCTCCTTTGCTAGTCTCTGTTGCTTCAAAAATTTATCGTGTATTTCTTGAAGCGTCGGGCCTTCATCGTCCGGGTAATCTGTGTTGTCATGTATTTCTTGTAGCGTCGGGTCTCTGTCGTCAGTGTCGTCGGTGTTGTCGTGTATTTCTTGTGGTATCGGGTATTCATCGTCTGTGTTATCGTGTGCTTCATCTAGCGTCAGGTTTTCATCGTCGGTGTCGTCGGTGTTGTCTAGGGAAGCCATCGTGCAACACATCGTGATCCAGAACCAAGAGTGTCGCATGTTCGCAGAGTAGAAATCTATGTCGTCCCCGAAGATCCTCTCAAGATGCTGAGAAGGCTGCAGGGTTACATCTGGAAGGTACTAAGGCAATGCTCTTGGCGTTCTGCGAGGCTTATGTGCATCTTACGCCACCTGAGGCATGGTACGAGCTAATATTCAGCCTTGTCATATCCATATATTACACCGCTGATCTTAGCTGTTATTCGCCTTCATGATGCTTGTGGGGAGAACAGTCAGCCCACAATGTCCCGAAGCTCCGGTCGACGCCTTATGAGCTCGCGAACCGTGTCAAAGTTGGGTTGGTTATGACCTTTAGGGATACATGCCTAATACTTTTAGCTACGAAGCGACACTGTCTCTGCGTAACCAGTCTACTGCTCNTGCGTTCGCGTAAAACTTGCCAAAAAAAAAAAAAACATAATAAAAAAAAAAAAAAAAAAAAATAAAAAAAAAAA
>JAFHBV010000079.1:0-99634 GCA_019022785.1 Pseudomonodictys pantanalensis
ACAGCCCCCTGCCCATCTTCCTCCCTCTGCGCCGCCCTCCGCGGCACCCCCGTCCTCGCCCTCTCCTCCCTCCGCCTCCTCCACTCCTTATTCTCCTGCAAACGTCTGCACCTGTACATACCCAAACTCGGTTTCGTCTACACAAGTCAGCAAAGAAACCCCCAGTATAGTATCCAATTGCACTCACATCCTCAAACCCAAACTTCTGGTACAACCCCTGCCCCATCGGATCCGCCACAAGACTCACATACGCCCACGGCGCATGCTCGTCAATGTATTCCACAATGGCCTGCATGATGCGCTTCCCCAGCCCGCGGCCCTGATGTTCTTGGACCACGCCCACATCGCAGACTATCAGGAAGAGCGTGCCGTCGCCTACAAGACGGCCCATGCCCACGGGGTTCTGGCCTGGCGAGGGCTCACTGGGGGATAGCATGTGCGCCGTCTCGAAGGCGAGGAAGCACGCGAAGGTATTCTCAAGACCCTTCTGCACAGCTGCTTCCATCATCTCGGCGTTTGGCGGCGTGAGGGTTGCCGACTTGCGCGTGTCATGGTATTGTTGGGGTGTGGGGAGGCGGTGGAGGATGGTGTATTCCGAGTTTGCCATGATGGAAGTTGTAGAGAGGCTGGGGAGCGTGGTTTCGAGGGGAGAAGAGTGCACGGGTGGTGTAGAAGCGCCTGATGCGTGGTCCCGTGAACGCGCGCAGAGGCGAGCTTATATACTGCGCGACCTGCGGGGATCGGAATAGGTGGGTGGATCTTCGGAATAGTGCCGGTGCTCTGTAGACTCAGCGGCATTACCAATCTTTTCTGCCGACATCCTTCGGCGACGCAGCCTAATTGTTGCTTAGCTATAATCCTGCCCGGAGATCTTCCTCAAGCATGGGCGGGAGGATCTAGCTTTGCTAGGCGCTTACACGCGTCGAGCTCTCGTGCGGGAAAAGAAATTTGAGTACAGCCAGGTAGGAGTCAACGGGTGGGTGATAATCATGTTTCCATTCCACATAGAGCAGAATGCCGAATGCCTATATACACATGCTTCCCTCCCTCATCATCCAGCAACCAATGGAGCCACCGCACAAATCCACCGAATCCAGGGGTATATTAAGCCCAGTCCAAATCGCAACAAAAAACAAGAAATTAGATCCAATCCATAGATCGCTCTTCGTCCTCAAGACGGCAGTGAAGCAAGAAAAGAAAAGTCCGAGGACAAGCAATGTTTTTCCACGCATACAAGAACAACAAGACTAAGCTTGTGGGAAACGCCAGTGTATGTAGTGGTACAGAGGTAGACAGAAACGAAATATTTTGATGTAGCAATGGTTTGCATGTAGTCAAGAGGGTCAAGGAGAGTCGATGAAGAGGAGGGTGAGCGGCCGTCGAAGAAGAGAAGTCGTGAGCGGCGGTTACGAGGTCGTCGTGTTGCCGAGGGTGGCTTGAATGGTGGTCCCGTTCTTGAATGAGATGGAGAGCTGGAAGAGGTCGATCTTGAAGGGGCCGATGTCGACGGACGTACCCTGAGAGTTGCCATTCCGGTTGTTGGTGAGGAAGTCTTGAATAGACTCCTGCGCCTTGGCCGCCGTGTCGAGCGTCCCGTCTTCTTGTAGGGCGACGAGGACGCCGATGCGGGCGAAGTCGAGAGCTGTCGAGTTGCTCGAGACTGGCACCGACGGCGTAGGCGCCGCGCTTGCTATCGCAGATGTTGCAGGTGTCGGGGCATTGGCGTTAGCCGCGGGGGTTCCGGGCTCGCCGATGGCTTGACGCACTTCGAGAGGCGCTGCGTCGCCATGAGGTGCATGTAAGACGGGAATCGACCGCGATGGCGTCACTGACGTCTCTACCAAAAGCGGGATGTATTCGTGTTGGAGCGATCGAGACGCGAGTCCATTGAAGGTGATGAGGGCGTTCTCTGCTGTGCAGCTCAAGGCTAGACCAGAGAAGAGCGTCAACAATCGCTGCGAGTCCAGAGGAATGTGAAACTCGTTCTGGGAGCTCTCGATCAATCGAGGAATTCCAGAGCCAACAGTAGCGTTGTTGGCAGTCCCCATGATACTTGTGGTAGTGCACCCAGCATCACCCTGCGTAGCGCATGTCGTGCCAGTGAATCCATTGATGCAGACACAGCCGCACGTATTGTCGGTATTGCGAATAGCGACTCCACCATTAGCGCACGAGATCGCACCGTCACACTGATTTGTCTGTCCCCCGGGCGCAGGCCTAACGGTAGATGTGGCGGGTGGGGGATTTGTGTTGCTGTCAGGGCTGGCGCTACCTCCAGTCCCGGTAGTGGCTTGAGCATTGTTCGACTGACCCTTCATCTTCGGAATTACGATTAAGACAATAGGTATGATGACGGCGGCGGCGATGAGGAACAGAAGAACGATAAGAAGAGTGACGAAGGTCCACATGGGCATTCCACAGCATCTCCGCCTCTTGTTGGACTTCGGATTGCTCAGTGCAGAGTCCGTTCCCCCATACCCTGCACCACCTCGGGGGAACTTCTCGCCCCGCATGTTAGGCGTGGTGACACCGTTGGGTGTGGCTTCACCAGGAGGGGGAAATGCTGCAAGCATATCTGACAGTGAGCCAGATCGACGCTGATTCTTGTCGGGGGCGCCGGATTCCCAGAAATCCAAACCTAGTCTGCTGGCCGTTTTGCCACGGTCGAGATTCGCGGCCAGTCTTGTCGCTCGTCTTATCAGCTCTGGAAGACTTGTCAAGCTGCCACGCGCCTCCGCTTCGCGCACTGCGTCAACGTCAATCTTCGGTGGGCGACGCTTGCCAACTCGCTCCGCCAACGTTGTCGCCTTAGTGCCTTGTTGAAAGGGATTCGGCGAACCAAGGCTGTCTTTCTCAGGGTCCAGCGCCCTTGTCGACTCTGAGCTACCGAAGTCGAACCCCTTCGTTGAGTTTAGCGAGTTCTCGGAGGATGACGCGTCCAGGAGCCCAGTTCCGCTACTCAACGAACTGCTTGGGGGGTCGGCATTGCCACGCGCTGCGATACCATCTCTCGCTGCCAGGACAGCACCGCCAATTCCTGCTGCACCAATTCCTGCACCGGCAAGCCCAGCCTTCTTCTTTGACGATGAGCCTTTCTTATCTCCCAAGCTATCAACTGACTTAATGGTCATAAGAGAGGGCTTAGTTCTCCTCCCAAGACTGGCTTGTCGCACAAGCGCAGGGGTGACCAGGCCACTCTTGTCATCATGGTCGCTTGCTCTTGAATCTCGTCCATAATCGCTCGTGATGGTGACCTCATCATCGGAGAGTGGAGATCGCTCCTCCATGTAGAAATCATCGTTTTGAGGTATTACGTTACTCGACGCAAACGAGCCATGATGCGACCGTATCCCATCAGACCGGCCCTCTGATTCCTCGGCAATTGGCGACACGTAGGATAACTGGGTGTAGTAAGAGGACGGCCCACGGCGGGAAGAAGGCGGTGGTCCGAGACTTGGGTTCCGCCGCGTCAATGACTGCAGGGCCGGCATTGGCGGTTGTGGCACTGGAAAATCTGGTATTGAACCCAACGAAGAAGCCTCAGAAGCTGCTGATGATGTAGTTAGAGGTCGCGATTGCGCTGATATTGGCGAGTAGATGTCGTCACTCTGGTATGATTCGCGATAATTTGGAGAGACCGGCTGTTGTAAAGGTAATTCGTTAGATGTGGGTCGAGGAGGTCGCTGAGGTGGAGGACCTCGCTGCTGAGGTCTGGCATACTGTCCATGTCGCGTGTCGTACTCGTCGTCGGGCTCGTTAGAGAGTGGCCATGGTGGGCTTGGGGAATTCGCAACTTTTCGAATCTCCCGTGGGGTCGAGCCTTGTTGTTCTTGTTGCGGTCTGGGTTGGACTGAGTATTGCGAGACAAGCTGATTCGGCCGTTGAGGTAGCCCAACTATCCTCGATCGATCTGGTTGCCCTCCTTGTGCTCGCGCCTCCTGTAATCGCTCCCTGGCCGCTCGCACCGACCCTTTTCGTGTACCATTGTCATCGTCGTCTGGCCCGCGGTAAGGCCGGGCGGCCAGGCGGGGATCGTAACTCATGAATGTCTGCACGGAATGATGACGATGGGTTGTGTCTATTGACCGACACGGGTCTGTTGGTAAGGTGGGTGTTGAGAAGACCTGGGTAAGGAGAACCAGGATGACTGCTCCACGCAGTGCCGCGTCCGACCAGGGCGTCTCAGATAATGCGGAAGCCTGCGAGAAGCTATGACTCTAGGCACCGAGGCACGAGGTCAGTACTGAAGCGTGCCGATAGCCAACAAGATGTCGAACAGCATGAACAGCGAACGTCCAAGGGCAATTACAAATGGCACTCGGCCTTCCGATCTTCCAAGTATCCACACCCGAACGATAGCAAGACTGCTAACCGAGGGTTATCGGTTTGAGAGCCTCCAGAGCGGCCTGGTGGTGCGGTACAAAGGCGCACCGGAGACAGTGGTTCCTTGCCTCAGGCGACGCACGGAGGGTGCTCGGCGATGTCGAAGACGGCGGACGCAATAGGCAGGCGTTCATGTATTAGAAATTGAGTATCCTATTGTGCACTGCTTGCAACAGTTAGCCACGTACCTGGCATGATGCTGTGAAGGATGATAACGGCGAAGCACCTCCCAGTTCGGTAGCCGAGACCATGCAGCACGCGTCGCAAGGTATCATCAAGGCTCACAACAAGTAGCAAACAATAATGAAAGGCATTAAGAGGCGCGCAATAGGGAAAGCGTGGGGAGCGGTAGGGGGATTGTGTGACGTTGTTTGTTGCAGGGCATGGAAGAGGATTTCCAAATGTGGGTTTCAGAAGAAAACCATGTACGTACTCTATCGCGGCATGGCCCTTGTGCCCTTGTGACTGCGGTCAAACGGCGTTTGTCAGAAGAAATGGCTCTGGTCGTGAGCTGGTGCGTTGCGAAAGAGTCAACCGCAACTCGAGGCGGGCTCAGCTGTGATGATAAACGGGAGGTGGATATATTTAACTCGCCGCTTGGCTGGTGGGCTGGCGTGGCGCAAAGAGGCAGAAAAGAGCGGAAAGAAGGGCCAAAGGCCAGCAGAGGGTCGCGGGAACAAAAGAGCGTCGAGCTCGAGGGCAGCACTGGGCCGGCAAAGGGTGGAGAGGGATGGTGAAGGTGGTGAGAGGCCCAAAGGGGAGGTGAGAAGCAAATGTCTCGACAGCAACAGAGACTTTGGAGGCCCGGGCTGGGGGTAGGAGCATGGCTGACGGCGGGAGGGGTCCAGGATGGGGTTGGCCGCACAGACTCCGGAACGGCGCAGGTGGTGGAAGCGAAAGCGACGCCATTCCAAGATGCCACAGATTGACGAGTCAGGGGCCCCTTTGGGGTCGGTCTTGATTGGACATTCACTGGTGCGACACTAGCTGCGCACACCCTCCCGCAGGCCCAGCACGAGGAACAAAAGAGGCGAGCGAAAGACTCCGACCAGAAAACGAGAGCTGATCCGATAATTGCACGTCCTCGCCGGCCAGCCTGTCAACTCTCTTCAGCTCTCGTGACTCGGCTGGACCGTCGGCCACGACCACGTCTGCCACTCGCTCCAGCAGCCCGTTGTCACGGTCAGCAAGGTGAAGCGGCGATTCCTCAGCGTCGTGGAGCATGAATCCTGTCCCGAGATTATGTATGGCCCTTGCCCGAGGCGTTTGAGCATGCCATCCTGGCTGGCCTCGTCCACGTCGTGCAGTACGAGCCGAACAATGCTCGTTCTCTTCCGTGACACCCGTCACGGTCCCTGCGTCTTTTGCTGCACGCTGCACTCTGTACCTCGAGAACCTGTCGCACATTGGGCCGGCACATGGCCAGCTCACCACGCGTGGACCATCCAGCGCAAACGGCTGCGATGAGGCACGGCGACCGAGATCGTGCAGGCGCAAATGGTAAATGAGCAAGGATCCCGAGTGGTTATATTAAGGTACAGAAGAGACGCCGTGCCGTCGAGATCCCGAAAGGCGGGATGAAATTCGTCAATCAAACTCGTGAGGCGCAGGCAGCGATCTGTCTTCCTCCCAAACGCCATCGAGATCCCAGACACTACCGCGTGCCGTTCGCGAAGGCAGGAGATTGGGCTTAATGTTGGAAAGTGCGGGCGAATTTGCCGGGGGCCATATGCAGGTACGAATGCTTCGTTGTGGTCAAAGGTGAGAAGACCTTTGGACGAGGCCTGCGAGATGAAGGTTCCTCAACGTCACGTGCGCATTTTTATCCCCGAACACCACTCGAAGCAGCCGCTGCTCCATCATCCAACATCATCCAACATCATCCGATGGTAGCTGCCTAGTTAAGAGTTAAGTAAGAACCATACTGGGCGCCGACGTCGCTCTCATGGAGGAGCCGCGCCCAGTGCGTGGCCGTGACCCCAAACAATGCCCTCTATCTCTCCGTCTTCCCTGGTCAACGTCTGGTTCATCTCACGCTCTTCCATCTCATCCCTTTGGGGTCGATCTCTGTTGGCCTTCGCATTCAATCAAAGATTGGGGACTGCTTTCTTGTCTACTATTGAAACCACTGCTCCACGACATCTCGCGCAATCTCACTTCTTGGTGGCTCCCAACATCTTTCGCACTAGGCTACACAGTGTTTCCTGTCACAAGAACCACGCTCCCTGAACCCAGACATCCGGCTCCCCATTACGCTGCGGCCTGCCGACCCGTTCGACTGCGTGTACGTTGGCACTGTCCCATCCGTTTGAAACATGCTGAAGAAACGTGGCACAGACCACAACGTTCAACAGCACCTCCATTCATCCGCATGAGGAAACAGCAGGCATGGCGCAGCCCACTACGCCGGTAAAGATATTACCACTTGCGGCGCAGGACACTAGCCGATACCCGTATGACGGTGGTCCTACCAACACTCAAGCACTTCCGCCCGCGACACCATCGTCACAGCGAGCCTCAACGAGTGTATGCTCTTCGCCTGCCAACACCAGTCGACGGCGTTCGCGACACTGCGATACCCTCCTGGCCTCGCCAGCGCGACTAGGACACTCGAGTCGTATGCGAGAGATTTTCGAAGAGGCAGCAAATGAAGCTGACGTGTCCTATCCGAAACTTCCCAACATATCGAGGGCACTTTCTCCCAAGCACAATGAAGGACGGCTAGGCCGAGCAGTCGGGTACATGAGCCTCGCTCCTCCTGGTTCCCCTCCACACGTTGATGATGTGCTTCCGTCAGTTGAAATAGAAGCACCGCCAGCGGCATCAACATATAAGCCATCGTCCGCGTCGGATCCCTTTGCAGAGGATGTAGGCGACTGCAGCGCTAACGTACCAAGTCCTACCCGCACACCACCGTGCCCATTTACGCACACGAAGCCTCTACGGTTAGAAAAGCTGGTTTCCTTGGAGGAGTTAGACGTACGATCAGCTACAATTGACCGACCCAGTCGCAAACGACCCGACTCAGACACTCTTTCGAGCAATTTTACAATACTAAATGTAGAGCGCATCAGGGACGGCGTCTTGCATGGCCCCAAACAGAGAGGGCTCCCATATCTTCCAGTGGATAAACATGAAGTCGCCCGCTCGGAACGGTACCCTTCAGACGCTTGTCGACGCTTAGACTTTATCGAGGAAGCGGTCGCGTTTACTGAAAAGCAGTCCATTCGATCCCACAAGGCGCCGACAGTCGTCAACAAACCGCGTGCAGATGCCATTTCGTCGAGACCGGATGAGAATTTGGATGACAGTCATCTCGACGTCAGTCGTCTGGCTCCAAATGTCTGCGTTGAGCGGGGACATGCAGAACGGCGTTCAGCGAGGACACCGCACAGGGCGCCACAGCTTGAGGATCTCACAGGCTCGACCTTGGCTCTTGATGAGAAGCGCGGTTCGGATGAGGACGCAGATCCGATCGCACCGCAACCAAAGAGCTCGGTCAAAACAGTTGATCAATTACCAAAACACACTCCGCGGTCGACGAGATTCTGGCGAACGCCCGGCGTTCTGGCGAGACGTCGCGCACCTAGTGAAGGCGCTTCTTCCTGAATGGCGGGGAACGGGCATTTGGGGTTCGGCTTGTCGGTTGGTATTACTCAAGTCGACACCATCAGGCAGAGAGTCTGCATATGCTAGATTGCAGAATCATATGGAACAGTCAGCTCTCTTTCATGTAGATAGGCTTATCGAACCACTCCTTCAATACCACTATGAAATTAGAGACTCCTTATGAATTATCGCTGTTTTCGTTTGTATTAAGCCATCACTAGAATATTCTACACAAGACTTTTGCCACCCTACCCTTCTGCAGAAAATGGCAGAAGTGACGTGTAGAGAATCCGGCCCATCCATGCGGTCTATATAAGAAAGCCAACGGCCGATGTTGAACCAAGGACAAAAGCCGGAAATGAAAGGGCCAGCAACAGCCGTGCCAAAACAAAAATGAAAATCCGAAGCATTTCAATAGCTTCGCCCGATGATCTCCCAGAAGCATGTCTATCCCTCACCCCAGTCCTTGTGACTTGGTTCAACACCATTCGGCGTTGACCCCTCCATCCGTCCCTTATCCGTAGATATTCTCCCCCCAAGGCCGTTCGGCCCGTCACCCTACCTTCCCATCCCATCCCGCCTCCCCACCTCTTTCCTAGATCTTTCCTCCTAGAACCTCGCAACAGGCGACTGAACCGGCCTCACAGTCCCATGCACCATCTTCTCCTTCACATGAAATAGCATCCCTCTCGCAGCCCAATCCTCCAGCCCCTCTCCATACTCCGCGACAAACTCCTCCACCGTCTTGGGCTTATTCTCCTTCATCCTCATAGGATCACACCCCTGCTTCGCCCTCGGAAGCCGGATCCCCTCGAACACCGCGCCAAAGCCCCAGCGATCTTCCTGCCAGAGATCGACGTTGCCGTTCGGCTCGAAGAGGGTGTAGCGAAATCCCCTTTTGCCATCAAGCCGCTTGCCGCGGGTGCGCTCGTAGGCATCGCTGAGACGGAGACGCTTCTCGGGTTCAGTGTCTTCGAGCTTGAAGTGCAGGCCCTGGGCGTTCGGGGTGGGCGAGTAGATGAGCTTTGGCGATTTGAAGGGGCGCTGGGCGAAGTACGAGTTTGGGTCTTCGCCCATGTGCTTGTTGTGGCAGTAGTTGGCGAGGTGGTCTACGACCTCACGGTAGTAGTTGGCAAGGTCGATGAGCCACTCGCATGACTCTCGGGTTGACTGCGCTATAAGACCTACTTGGACGCATTTTCCTTTTTCGTTGACGACGTTGCTGTGCAGCGCGGCGCCACGCTCGTAATCTATCCGGTTCATTTGCGCAATTGTGAGGTTTTTTAACCAGACAAGGCGATCTGTTGCTAGGGGGTGGCAGAGCTCGTCGGCGGTCCGTTGGAGCTCGTAGAATCGGAGCAACTTGACCGGATAGATGGGGAGGAGGATCTTGTAGAGGAGGAAGCGACCTAGGAGGCGAATGATGCTCCACAGGAAATAAAGTATTGGCCGGAGGTATCTAGTGTAGATGCGCTTGCTGAGCTCGATGAGGACTGCGCTGGTGATGATCGTGAAGCGGTAGGTGGCGGCAATGCCGTTGAAGATGGCTGTAAGTAGACCAGGCAGCGCGTTGGCTACCTGGCCTGCTTTGTTGACCAGGATCTGGCCAGCGGCCACGAGACCTGGCCTGACTGCCACGAAGATAGCCTTTGGAAACCACCAGACATCTAGGGGCTGGTAGGGTGTCGGTGCGTGGTGGCCTTCGCCGTGGGTGATGTAGATGAGGCATATGACGGCGCACAGGAGGAGAGCGAGTAGTTGCCATGGCTGAATGATGATGGGCGTTGAGAGCCATTCGCCAATGGCGTAGAGGAGAGATGCGATGGACTTCGAGGCAGCAGCGGGCGAGGCGTAGCCGTTGGGCCAAACAGAAGCAGGCGCACCATAATCGTAGGGGCCCTTCGTAGCCCCGGTAATGGCGGGCATCGAGGCGAGGGAGTCGCTGGTAAGGCTCGCTGGCACGTAGTCGGCCATGGCCATGACTAGGGAAGTCATGATAACGAAGAAGAGGATGCTGAGCTTCATTGTGGCATGAAATGCTTTTGATAGCGCAGCAGGTGTGGTGTGGAGGTTGTGGAGGTTGTGGAGGTTGTGGAGGTTGGGTTCAGAAAATGGATCTTAAGAAAAGGTCGGTTAGCCAGTGCGACAGTTGCTAGGGAGAACTTGAGGTGAATTGGTGAAAGTTTTATTGTTAATCGGGGTGCATTCACCGCCACCCTAAACAATGCGAGAATCTTCTTGATCGCCTCCACCCAGAGTCGACGAAAGTCCCTTTCACTCCAGCCACGCTGGTATTTGTCTCTCATAAAGTATAGCGGAACATGACTCCTGTGCCGTTTTCTATTCCCTCTAAACCTGATGCTTGGTCCGCCATCTTGTTGAGCTTCTTAAGCCAGATGCGGAGGACCAACGAAGCGCCCGCACAGCACACTAATGCAACGGTCAAGACAATGCATCCCATGCGATAGAGCGGAGCATTCCATGATGGGTACAGGTAGGCTGTGCTAATGTTTGTAGCATTCGACCTACAAGAAGGGGGAAAAGTTAGCGATTGCACCATGAACAGTTCAGAGATTTGGGTAGAACTTGTACCCCGGGATCACTTACACAGCAGTGGCGATGGCGAGAGCAACAGCTCTCTTCGCCTTAGGACGCGGGACTGTGGCAGATACCCAAGATAGGATGAGCTGAAAGGCGGAAAAGGATCCCATGGCTTGCAAGAACATGGCGAAATAGCGCGCACCAACGTTGTAAGTTGTCATGGATATGATCTGCCCGCAAGCAGAGATGACGCAGGCGGTAACAATGTGGTAAGTATGCTCACCGGAGCGTCCAGAGTGATACGAGTTTGCGAGGCTGAAGATGAACGCCATGAAGTAGGGTGGTGCCGTCAGGAGCAGAGTCTCGACTCGTGCATAGCCAAGAGTTTTGACGATCGATGGGAAAAAGTAGGTGAAGCTCATCGAGACGACGGCCGAGGTCTGTATAAATACGAGCAGATAGACCTTGGGGTCTGCCACCGCTTGCTTCAAGCCAACGAACACGGAGTCCTTGACCTCGTCCTTCGCGCCATCGACTTCGCATTCTAGACGCCATTGGGCCATTGCCGTCTCTTCTGCGGAGAGGAAATGGGTATTTGAGGGGTAGTTCGGCAGCAGGACGTAGCCGAGGAAGGCAAGAACGACTGTAAGTGCGCCTTCGAGGATGAAGATCCATCTCCAAGATGGATAACCGCCCAGGCCTTCCATTCCGTCTACTACGCCAGCTGCAATCAATCCACCGAATGCCGAGGAGAGCGTATATCCAGAGTAGAAGGTGGCGATTCGAGCTGGGAGTTCAGCACGCTTGTACCAGCAGGACAGGAAGAAAATACAGCCTGGAAAGTAGGGAGCCTCGGTGACTCCCACAAGGAAGCGTAGGGCTACCAATCCGCCGTAGTTCTGCACAAAGCCAGTCGCACCCGATACGACACCCCAGATAATGACCACAGTTGGCAGGTAGACCCTGGGCTTGAAGATCGATAGGAGCATGTTTGAAGGGACCATCATTGAGATATAACCAGCCCACAACACCATGACAGCAGTTTGGTACTGTACATCGTCAATACCTAGCGTGGCCTCTAGACCTCCGAGACGGGCGTTTGCGATGGCGTTTCGGTCCAGGACATTCAAGAGGAAGAGAATGATGAGAATGGGTAGGGAGCGCAGGTCGATTTTTCGGACGAGTTTCTTCTCAAGCGTGGCCAGCTCCTCGGGCCTGTAGTGACGTAGTATCTCGGGGACTTCATGCTGGCCGCCAGCTGTCTCGATCTGCTCGAAGGACACAGCCTCCATAGACTTCTTGACGCCGTCCATGTTGAGGGTAGGGGCAAGTTTGACAGATCTGGCTTCGAATTGGGACGGAAACGTGGAGGTTTCGGGTATTGAAGAGGTCCTCCGTCAATTTCAGGGTGGATCCAACCCCAGATTGCGGAGCACATCCTTTATACTTGGTCATGATTCGAAGGCTTTTGATGGTGAGATTTGCGGGGAAAAGCTTTCGCGTGCACCTCGGCGGCATAGTGTGGAGTACTAATCCTAGTGCCTGGGGCAAGGATGGGTCGGCGGTGGGTGCGAGAAGCATCGGAGATATCGCCGAACGGGGTACCAAGTGCTCCTGATCGAACTCACAGTCGGTTGAGGGCTTCTCAAGCTACCTTTAAGGGAATCATCGCGTTGCATCGGATGTCGAAATACGCCGATGTCGCCGTAAGCCTGCAAGTTATGACTGAGCGTGCGCCTATGCCGTGTGCACCTGGAGGCAGTATGGGACCCTGTAGGGTGCTATTCGTATTTGGCGTTTAGTCAGCCATCCTTGAATCATGCAAATTTTAGAATGCGGAGGGACCCACCGGCGCGAACTCCTCGGCGCTCTTGTGAGGCATCTAGCGTTGCATCATGCAGCATCTAGATTTTTCGCCGTCCGACATGCAACCGACACGCCTTCATAGTGTTGGCAAGGTTTGCGTAGTCGCGAATTCCTTGCCATTCGCACGTCCACATACTCGACGTCATGTCCCGGAAGCGCCCAGCGAGCGACGATGCTGAACACACCTCTGGCCCAGAAGCCCAGGCTTTGCGTACCAACAAGATCAGAGCTTGTTCGGAATGCAAAAGGCATAAGATCAGATGCCTGCCTGTAGATGGTCAGCAGAAATGCGCAAAATGTCTTCGAGGTGGGTTCCTCATGTGGGCTTGATGTGGTGGTCAAAAAGTCTTCATTGCTAACGATATCGAGGGGGGCTTGAGTGCACTCCAAATAACCCCCTCCAGAGACTTCAAGATGAAGACGCACTGTAAGCTATTAATCGAAAACATGGCTTTACCGATGCTGACATGCATAGATGGAAAGCAAATGCCATAAAAGATTTGACTCAGCTACGCTCCGCAGTCCAACTTCTACTCCGTCACAACCAGCTCCCAGACCTGGCCTCGATCAATGATGGATATTCAGCGCCTCCAGTTGCTCAGACTGTGGTTATAAGCCCGCTCAATGCTGTGTCTGAGAATGGAGCACACCTCCTGGTACCACCCATGGACATGACGCGCGAAAACTCAACTGAGCGAGACCTGGATGATGAAGAGTCAGAGCTTGTTGCGGCTCCGATGAAGAGTCTTTATGATCTGACGCGAATACGGAACCTACGCGATAGCGTCCGCCTAAAATTGAATTCAGACCCGTTTAGCGAGGATTTCATTGCGCAGAAGATCGTTGACCCGGCAGAAGCTGAAGAGCTTTTCAGTTGCTACATGAGTAGCATGCACCAACTGCTTTGGGCGGGTATGTTAGTACCACACCCCACCTTGGACTCGATCCGACGGCACTCTACGTTACTAGCTGCTGCAGTTCTCGTAGTCGCGGCTCTTCATACGCGAGGCAAGGAGGAAGCCTTGCAGAAGTGCTACAGCATTTTTGTTTCTCTAGCCTACAGCGCGTGTTTTTCTAGACTGCACAATCTCGATGATGTGCGTGCGCTCTGCCTGGCCGCATTCTATCTGCCCAACCTAAGTTGGCCGCTGTCAGGGATCTCCGTAAGGAACTCGGTAGAAATGGGCCTCCACCAGGCATTTCCCAGGCTCATGCGAGGTCAAATAGAGCAGCGGGAGCATGTTCGGTTGTGGTACGCCTTATACGTCTGCGAGCATCAATTTAGCATCGCGTACGGCCGGCCACCACTGATTCACGACGATGTGGCTATCAAAAACATCGAAAGATATCTGGATAGCCCCATGACGACACCTGGAGAGATCCGCTTAGGAGCACAAGTGGCATTATTCAAAATCCTCACGGAAGCATACATTACATTTGGGAGCGACGCAGAGCAGCCTCTTACAGAAACAGACTTCCAGCAGCTCAGGATATTCAACTTTTCAATCGAGCAGTGGCGGCTATCGTGGCAACCCCGCTCGGCCGACGCCGCAGGAATCGGCTCGTATCCTTCAAAGGGAGTCGTATTGTACTATCACTTCGCGCGCTTCCAGCTCAATTCCCTAGCGCTACGAGCCCTGCCTACGCCTAGTGCCGCCTCATCTGAATCGCTTTCTTATGATCGCAGAGAAGCTGCGAATAACGCCATCTCCTCCGCAACGAGTACCCTCACGATCATCTTTGAAGAGCCGGACCTACGCCAGGCACTGATAGGCGTGCCAATTTTCACTCACGCAATGGTGGCATTCAGTGCCACCTTCCTTCTCAAAATGGCAAAGACCTGGGGAGGGTTGGCACAAGTCGCATCGCCAGAATGGGGGACTGGGCCGGTCGGGCTTGGGTTGAATTTTAATATTGAACAAGTTCTATCGCTTGCAAGGAGGTCAGCGAATGTTCTCGGAAAAGTTGCTGAAAGCCTGAGTGAGAAGCATTTGACCAGACACATCGTTCGAGGGATACAAGAGTTGCTCAAGCATTTCGATTCACAGGACACGCCGGCCCCTACGGGCGCAGTTCACCCACCTCGTCCAGAAAGGGCAGAGACAGAAAGTATGGCTCAAGTTGGCATGCCTGGACCCATGGGCGCTGGAATGGACTTTGTGAATGGATACAACATGTACAATTTGATCGGTTCTTACGGCTTCGGCTTCGACGAGTCCTTCCTAGGACAAGCCGCTTCGAACGAATTCGACCTTTGGACAGTGTAGCTACGGCTACAGCTTGGCGCGGGATGTGGACCGCGGGATCTCCGGGAATGGTGAATCCAACGTTTTCGGAATAAGATGCTCCACGTCGTTGATATTGAGGAACTTCGGATGCGCTTGTGAAAGGTCGGTCATGCCGAGCAAGCGCATCGTAGTCTCCATTTCGTCCTTCATGACTACGGTGGGCGATTAGCTTCATGGCGTGCGACTGTTTGGCGCGGAACTTACTGTCGATGAAATGCTCCACGCCCTCCTGGCCATACACCAACGAGTACAAGAACGGCCGACCCATGCCAACAGCCTTCGCTCCGAGGCACAGTGCCTTTACGATATCATTTCCTCGTCGGATACCGCAGTCCACGTAAATTTCGAGATGCTGGAAGACTTCTGGATGATGTCGCCGTATCTCTAGTAGAGTAAGAAGGGAGGGCGGAGAGCTAGCCTTGTCAGCTAGTGCCATCACGTGTCTGAGAAATACGACGTACGTGTCGAGATTTCGGCCACCGTGGTTGCTGATAACGATGCCATCAAGGCCATGCTTCATGGCTAGCACTGCATCCTCAGCGGTCTGAACGCCTTTCGCTACGAGCGGCAGTTTAGTCGCTCTGCGAATCCACGCAATATCAGACCAGCTGAAAGTCGGATCGATATACCCACCCATGGTTCTACCCAAGCCGCCGCCTTTGGCGTCGTTGGTCGCCTGCGCACCGCTCATTGCGGCTTTCGAAAAGGTGGAGGCCTCTACCTTCACCCGCTCATCGCCTTCGCGCTTGCCCTGGACTGGGCCGTCAATCGTGAACCATATACCTTTCATACCAACCTTTTCGGCGTCCTTCAAAAGGGCTTCGGATGCAGAGCGATCCCTGTTGACATACAGCTGGAAGAAGAATGGAATTGAGTTTGGTTTCACGCTACTAGTGATCTCGGACATTGTGTACGAGGCGTTTGTGGAGATCTGCTCTTGTCAGCAGGCAGGATGAAAGGGGGAGACTGCGGCGGCATACACATTGGGCGATTCCAAACTTCTCACACCCTCTTGCAAGCGCCAGTTCGCCCTCTGGATGCGCCAGCCGAGCCATAGCCGCAGGACTGACAAAGAACGGCATCTTCACGTCTTGTCCCAGAATCTTCGCCGTGGTGTCAATATCGCGGATATTTCGCAGTAACCGCGGACGAAACCAGATACGATCGAACATCCTCCTGTTCTCATCTCGGGTCACTAGGTTCGTGGCGGCAGACGAGTAGAACGCCCACGCTTTCTTGGTCAAGGTCTTCTCGGCGACTGCTTCGAAATCGTAGCTGTTAATAAGGGTATTCAAGGGTGGTTTTGCGCCGACCGCGAGCTTGGGTTGTGCTTCTTCGGTCGGAGGTGGCTTCAGCATATCCATTTCTTTTGACTGGTCCACTTTGCCTTTGCGTTTAGAAGGACCAAGCGTTTTTCCAATCAGAGAGGGCGAGTGGACTGAATTGTAGGCGAGCGTTGCATCGTAACCGGCGTGCCTGGTAATGACTACCCCGCGTCAGCGACTCTGCACCTCGAAGCACTCTTTGAACATGCTACACGTACTATCATTCCCTCCTGGATGTGAAGGAATGAACTCGGTAATGTCCCAGACGACATCATCCACTACGATCCAGCAGTCATTTTCGCTCGAGTGCTTCCTGATCTCATCCACAGATATCATTGAATCACCCATTGCAGAATCGACAATTATTGAAAGCAGAAAGACAACAACAACGAGGGAACAGAGGCACAATTGAAGTTCACAAAGCCTAGGAACTACACGGTGGGTATCTCGGAACGATGCTCTTCTGCCGCGGCGCCACCTCGCTCTTCTTTCCTCCGCTAGCTGCACGCCGATAAGTGGGCACGGCAAAACCGCCGATTGCCGGACTTGGACTCCCGCTCCCAAGAACCTCCACGACCACGCTAGCTTTAGCCACCCTCGGAGAGCAAAGCGAGGGTGCGGAAGCTATGCGATGTAGAATTAGACAGCCGTATCCGAGGCAACACGCGCATTCAAGGGAAGGCGTCCACAATGAGATTGGTATATGTAGGGAGGCTGCAGGCCCTCGTGCAGAGATGCCGATGCCTCGAGATGACTTAATCAACGTCGATAACAGAGGGTTTCTGAAAGAAAGCCATCCCAACCAGCAAAATGCGTATCCTCATCACCGGTGCTGCAGGTTTCATCGGCCAGCTCGTAGCAAAGCAACTCCTCGATGACGAACCCGCTGCTCACTCCCTCATCCTGACCGACATAATCCCCCCACCGATACCCTCCGGCACCACCTCCTCATCCCGCACAAGTGCCATTAAAGCAGATCTATGCACAGAATCCGACCTCGTCGTCACAAAAGATATACAAGTCGCATATGTCTTCCATGGCATAATGTCATCAGGGGCTGAAGCAGATTTCGAGCTCGGCATGAAGGCCAATTTCGACGCTACGAGAGCTCTGCTTGAGGCAATCCGGAAAACGTGCCCAGGAGCAAGAGTTATATACGCTTCGAGCCAAGCGGTCTACAACAATTCAGTCACCCTGCCGGTCACGGAGGCGCAGATGCCGACACCTGAGACCAGCTACGGCGCAGAGAAGATGATGTGCGAGTACCTGATCGCCGAGTACACACGACGCGGTTTCATCGATGGCATCTCCCTCCGCTTCCCCACCGTCTCCGTCCGTCCAGGAAAGCCCACAGCGGCGGCGAGTTCCTTCCTCAGCGGTATGATCCGGGAGCCGATGAACGGCATCAAATGCCACATCCCCATTGAAGACCGCGAGTGGAGACACTGGCTCTGCTCCCCCCGGGTCCTCGTGCGCAACCTCGTTTTTTCAGCCATCGAACTGGACCTGAATCGCCTCGCAAAATTCGATCGCAGTCTCAATGTGCCCGGCATTGGTGTCAGCCTACAGGAAATGAGGGATGCGTTAGCGAAGGTGGGTGGACAAGACAAATTTGGGTTACTGGAGGAGAAGGAGGAACCGACGTTGAAGAAGATTTTGTGTTCTTGGCCTGCGGAATTTGATAACTCGAAGGCGATGGAGTTGGGATATGTGAGGGATACGGATTTTGAGAGTATTGTTAGGGATTATGTGGAGGGGCTTCAAGTAAAGGAGAACGGCAATGAGGTGCGAATGAATGAAAAAGGTACGGCGGTGGATATAAGTGCGGTGGAGGTTGAGGTTTGAAGCGGTTTTATAGGATGATACCCTTTAGACAAGAATGGAATACTCATATACACATCGGAAAACTCCTTACACATCTCATCAATACTCATTCCAGTACTAAGAACAAGACCGAATAAACATCCAGCTACGGAACCCTACCAAGCCTGCCCACTACTTCCCATCCAATCCATATGATCCTCCACTGCCTTCTGCATCGCATTCGTCGCCTCCTCCAACAGGGCCGTAATGGGTACCTTATCGGCCTTCTCGCTCATAACCCTCGTGAAATCATTATTAATGGCATCATTCAAGTTGATCTTGCAGATACCATACTTAATCACACTCTGCAGCATCTCCTTATTACTGAACCACTCTTTCCCCGCGCCGTGCAGGACCAGATTGACGCGATCTCCGACTTTGTCGTACACGCGCTTTAAACGCTCGTAGTCGAGTTGCGGGCCCTTGGGTCCGTACTTGCCGTGCACGTTGCCGAAAGCTGGTGCCAACCAGTTGATACCCAGGCTCACGAAATCCTCAGCCTGTTCCGGCGTTGTCAATATCGCCTCAAGTCCCATCGCAGCAACATCCCCCACACCATCCTCGCCCCCATCAATTCTTCCGGGCTCCGCCTCCGTAACAATACCTCTCTCATTACAGTACTTGACCAACTCCTTCGTCAGTCTAAAATTCTCCTCTTTCTCGTAGTGACTCATGTCCACCATGATGCCGTCGAAGCCTCCCAGATCTGCCGCCTTTTTTACAATTTCAGGCGTCTGTGCGTGATCCATATGGACGCCGACAGGGACAGAGGCATTATCGGCGGCTTCCTTGGCGGCGTGGACCAAGATGCCACCGGCAAAGTGGACCGCCCAGGGGAAGAGCTGGACGAGGACGGGGGACTTTTTGGCTTCGGCGGCGCGGACGCTGGCGAGGATGGATTCAATGTTGTAGCAGCAAATTGCTGGGACGGCGTATTTGTTCTTTGCGGCGTGGGTGACGATTTTCAAAGCCCGGTTTTGGGAGAGGTCGGGCGCCATTGTGAAGGTGTTGAGGGGTCGTTCTTGGAAGAGGGGGTAGATGTGGGTTGGGATGGTATGGAGGATGAAAAGAGGTAGGATGGTGTAGGACGCGTTATGTGAGTATGGTGAGGTGTTTTTGTTAATTGCCTAATATCAAGCTCTAGATGAAGCTCGGTATATCTCTTTGCAGTATGTCGGCTCGGAACCGTTCCGCACATTCCGATGCCCCGCTCTCTGCGCTCGAGGCGGGGCAGCTGCGTCGCTCTTCACACCGAGGCTCGGAGACTTGAGCGATATGCCGACGCTTCAATTCCCCTTTCTCATTCCCTCAACAGCTCTTCAAATATGGCATTGGCAGCCATAAGTACGGTATATGGTATGTATATACAGCCTCAGACCCTCGATGACGTCAACTCACAAGATTGCCGCACAAAGACGACTAGAACAGCAGAATATCTGGTGATATTAGTACAGATGGAGAATCCCCATCTCTAATAAAGAGAAAACGTACGCTACAGTTGCCGCAAACACTTCCGCTCGACGAGCATTCGTTAACGCCGCCACCGTAGACGCGAACAGAGCAGTGAAGATGGCGATCAGCCCAAGCCGCCATTTCTGCGACGTCACAACGTACAAACTAACGATAGCTCCTACTAACAGGATTGCGGCGATGAGTGTACTGAGTAGTGTGACAAAGGTCACGATGCGGCGTTCCGAAAAGTAACTTGTGTCGGAGTTGGGGCTCGTTGTCTATGGCCCGGCATGAGAGATACAATATACAATAGGCCAGTTTGAACATACCGAGAAGATGAAACCGAAACGATCCCGCACAAAAGAACTCAGTCGATCTTGTTCTTCCGGGGGTTTGAGAGAGACGAGATCGTGCTGGTCATCTAGGATCGCTATGCTCGCTCCCTCAAGAGTAGGCCATCCTACTGGGTCACCTGGAGTGGTATTGTGGAACTTATTCCGCAGTGTATCCCATACTCGTTCTGAGGGAGGATGTAGCGAAAGCAGCGTGGTGTCTAATAGTAAGGTTTCTTCTGTGTGGCATGAGTGAACCATGTTAGGGTCTCGAGGTATCAACACTAACTATACTCTTTCAGCTCGCTTCGGATCTTCAGTGTGAGCTCTACCCTCTCTCTTTGTGATCCGTCTACATGCTTTTGGGCTTCCTCCCAATTCTTAGCAAACTGCTTCTCCTCTGTACTCCCTTTTCTGTCTTGTTCATCCAACGCGTCCTGCTGCGCCTCAAGCTCGCACAATTCACTTTGTAGGTGAAGAAGATTACGGGAAGAAAGCCTGCCGAACCGGCGGAAGACTATGGTCGACCTGTCTCGTCGCTGATGAGGAACTCGGCAAAAGATGGATAGCCTTGTAGGCGATGAATCTTTACGGCTTTCTCAACATCGGAAGACTTGCCGGCCATCTTTAGTCACGGCCCGGACCGTAACATCCTGGGAGGCTAAGGTTGAAATTGTTTTACTCAAAGGGATGATGCTGGAACAGTAGATGGGGGACGCTGCCCAGCTGGTGCACAGCCCCGCAATTTTAGCCTGAGGCAGCCATCACGAAGTCATATGTGGAGGCCAACGCATCGAAGCCAGCCGTCTCCTTCGCCTCCAACATATGCCTGATCAGGTACGCAGATTCCCTGATTATCCTATGAGATTATGAGATAGAGGCCGTGTCGACGGTCCACTCTCCGAAAATGGAGCGATGGCTCAACGAAGAACAACACGACGGTCCTTACTACGCCGAAGCACTATACGTCCATAATGATAGTCGCTCCATCCTCACACAACCTCCCCCTTCACGCGAACATCCAATCGAAAGATTTACGCAGAATCTGCTGAGTCATATGCTAGATCCATTCCTACAAGGTCGGGACGCTGTGGACGCGATGAAGTCACAGGCGCGCGAGCTCCGACATGATTCACCAAAGCTGAAGTCCTCGCCTGAGTTAGCTGTAACTTTGGCTGGACCGTCGAGGCTGCCCGAGGACGAACTGGGTGATGAACCGCTGGAACCTCCAGACTTGAGTACCTTCAAGCGCCAAGAACTATATGCAAAGCGACCAGGTCTGCCAGTTGTGATCGGAACGAAAGGTGGCTACGCTACTGTCATGTCGTGCGCAGACACTGGCTCTGACGATAACATCATTGCGCTGCACATAGTCCGTCTCTTGGGGCTGACTCTCGAATCCACGTTCCCAAAAACATTTCAGCTCGCGAATGAAGGCATCGTCACGACCATCGGGACTGTGATTGCCAAACTCGGCTTTTCAATCGAATATCCAGACCGACTCCCATGGGCAACTGTACATTTCCATGTGTTGCCCACGGCAGCAATGTCTATGATCATCGGTCATCCGTTTCTGCAAATGCGGCGTATGATGAGTGAATCCCGCCGTTGGATCTCATGGTTCACGTACCGGCCGAATCTCAGGAGCTCGTGCTTCATTCAAGCTATAGGCCAGCAACGTCAGCGCCTCTTGTGCACCTTGAACGGCCGAAAAGTTCTTGTACTTCCGGACTCCGGTGCTGATCTGAATCTGATATCGCGAGCGTTCGTTGAGCGACACAAGCTTCATGTGTACGACGATCGAATAAGGCTGGCGTACGCAGATAATAGCGAAGGTTACACAGTGGGATCCGTAATCATACAAGTCTCGTTCCAGGAGGCCGAGGATGTGGATGTCCCTTGGGTAGAGTCGCTGGAGCGATTCGTGCGTCTAAAGATGTCGAAGGAACACTGGACTCATTTCTATGTAGTGGAGAGGCTGGTCCAAGATGTAATTCTGGGGGCAGAGTTTTTGGAAGAGCATCGCGTGCTGAAGAGATCAGAAGATGCGATTTTGACTCTCCCCGAGAGCTCTGAGCTTCTACACAGTGTACAAGGTGTGCTGCGGCTAAACAAGCTTGAACGCAAGCTCAAGAGGAAAGGAAAGACCGACCAAGACTCAGCGACCGCCGGTGTTAGCCTAGAGGAAAAAATCGAGCTACAAGACCAGAAAGAAAACGCCAGGAGGGAAAAGGAGAAATTGCGCATTCAGGGTATAGAGAGTCCCGATGATCGAAGAGGAGCGGAGGAAAGAGAATTGCAGATACGGGAAGCATACGAAAGGAGCAAGAGGCAGTTGATGGCAGGACAGCCTACTGTGCTATGATAGCCACACTCATCCTTACTTCAGCGCGCCTGTCAAAAACACCACAACCTCCTCAGCAAATTTCTCATCCGCCTCACATACCCCAGCATGCGCCCTCTGCAGCTCTTCTATCAACGCCTTATCCTCCTTACAGGCCCTCAAAAGCGCTAGAAAGAACGCCATACAGATCAGGATAAAACTTCCATGAAGGTTTTTGTGTTGGTCTCCAATATCATTCCGATCCTCTGCCACCGACCACCACGTCAGCAACGAATCGAAACTGCTTAGGTACAGCCCTCCCATTGACGGCAGAGCCGCCTTGTTGATCTCAGTATTCCGCACACTCCACTCAGCCTGCCGCATGATCGCTCGCGCAAGTAACGGTGTAGGTGCAGCCAGGTCGGTTGTCGACGAGGGGAACGCAAGACAAAGCTGGGTGTTTGGGAAGGCGAGGCCTTCATCTGTCATGACGCCTCCTTTGAAAGCCACGACTACGTTTCTCTCTGAGAGGCTGGTAGAGTGAAGGATACTCGCACGCATGCCTATCGTCTCCAATATCTTACTCCCTGTCTCGAAGAACTTCTCACTGTTGCACAACTTAGCAGCCTGACAAGCAATCAACTCTCCCGTTAACGGCGCACAACCCGTGCTCTTCAACGAGTACATTCTCAAATCCAGCTCTTCCGCCATTCCCTCTTCCTCCGCAATACGACTCGAGCGCTGCATATCCAAAACTCCCGTAGAATAACAGCGCTTATCAAGCCTCACATCTTCCGTCGCACTGAACTTCTCCCACTCGATCTTCCCCATCGCCCTTAGGAAGGCCGCGAGTAGGCAAACCAAGAGTTGCGTGACAGTGACCTGAAAGACGGGGGTACAAGTTAGCGTTTGAATGTCTGAACAGTTCAGAGATTGGGTAGAACTTGTACCCTAGAGTTACGTACCCACCACTCGACGGATCGAAGACCAAGGTAGTAGCACACGAAAGCGAGGGTGAGGAAGATAGTAACCACCCAGACGAGGAAGACGCGGGATTTTGAAGGCTCCTTGAGCCATACGGCTTCGAAGAGTTGGGTTTGGTTGGCAGCTTGGAACATCTTGCTGCCTGACGTGTCCAGGGAGTCGGTGTTCTTTGCATCGATGACAAGGCCGTGCGTCCATGGTACTGTCCCGGTTCTCGGGCGCATGGGGAGGGCGGCAGAGTCGCAGGATGAGTAGATGAGGTATGCCGCTGAAGATACACCAGCGACCATGCAGAAATAGCCTGCCATGGCCATGATCATACCAGGAGAGTACCAACCTGCGCGCCAAAGGGCGGTGACTTGAATGGCTAGCATGGCAAGGAGGGATATGGCGGCTACGATGAGGGACCAAATCCGTGGCGTGGCATGGCTGGTGGTAAGTTCGGAGATTCCGTCAAAGGTGAGCATGAAAGTGGTGGTCAAAGAGGCGTAGGGGTCCGTTTGATGGATCGAGGATTGTTGCTGTGCCTTCTCGGCGCATGGTCGCATAGGTACTGACAGGTGTATTGCATCCTGGTCCGCGTCTTCCTGCCGTATCTCTTGCGTAGAAACCACCGGTTCCGTGGACTTCAGCTCTGCCTTGGACCCTCTTGAGGGCGCTCTGGATGTCCTGTCGGCATTCGTTGCATACCCAGGGTCCAAAACCCTTCGGACCCCTTCCTCTCGTCTCACACCGAGAGCCTTTGTGACAATCCCGGCCACAGCTTCGTACACGTCTTCATCGGCTGGTGCTACCACCCTAAAGCACCAATTCACGTCCCCTGCCCCGTCAGGGCACCCTCGCCTTCTCTTTTCTTCCACAAACCTCTCGCATCCGTCAATTTGCGCCAATACGCTGCCTACCACTTCGTCCCCTTGTCCTTTGACATATGCAACCGCCAACGCTCTGCTAATCGCCTCCCCGCCCATGCCACCTCCAGTCTTTCTTTCCACATACCCATCGACCACTTCAGCATGGACACCCCCACAATTCACGCGCGTCATCTCCATAGCTGCATTGACGCGCGGTTCATGCTCATACCCTAGGTAGCTGCGCAGTTTTTGACTACCGCAAAGTCGTATCATAGAAGTGAGAACCGAGAGTAAACCGATTGGTGCGAAACTGAGGCTGAGGATTGAAGGCAGACCGCGTGCTTCACGGAGCAGCTGCTTCGTGTTCTTCTCGCCGATAAGCAGAATGAGTGGACCAACGCCGGAGATGGGCTCCGCCCAGGCATCTTGGCTGGGGTCGATGTTGATGGGTGTGGCGGAGCGAGAGCCAAGCGATATTGGGAGTGCGGAGGTGAGCTGGGGGAGAAGGCTGGTGAGGCTGAGGTTGAGGCCAAACCCACTCCTTCGAGTCATCGTGTTGTGCCGTTGATATAAAATCCTCATGAGAAATGAAGTCGAGAGGGCTGGGAAACGATTCAAAGTCGAAAGAAAACAAGGAGAGATGAAGGAAGGTAGATTTCGCGCTACACCAGGCGCTTATCTTCGTTCAGCCTGATTGTCTACAAGGCTGAGAAGTGCAGTTGTTCGTATTAGATGCGAGGCGATGAAGTTCCTGCTTTGAGTTACTGTATCGTATTGAGACTGTTCTGTAGATTGTCGGCCGCATTTTTATGGGTTGAATATCGAACGAGAATACCAAATTCGATATGTGCGGTCGATAACCCGTGACAATATTGGTGCAAGGCTGAAACGTCTGGCCCAAAAAGCAAACCTTAACGCAGGGGCCACCGAGCCACCAGCGAGACGCCCGTGGCTGAGTCTCAAGTGTAGCGGGGTGGAAAACCCACCACCTGTAGGACGACCGCGCAGTCAAAATATACTCCACCACATACGTCAACCAGTTCACCCATCTTCATTAAATTCTTTAAGAGTCGTGGAAGCGGCAGCCTGAGGGCGGTGCCACTGACACGTTTGCACGGTACGTACCTCGATCACGATCAGCTGTATGAGTCAGCTGATGTCTCTTTTGATTCACCGGAGAGTGTACGAGTACTTCATAAAGTTGCGCAATCCCCTCCTTCCAAGATTGCTCCTTTCAGCATCTCCCTTCTGGATCGGTTCACAATTTCGATTACATTGAAAGTCCCTCTCCCATATCTCAGACTCCAAACATTGTTATCACATGAACCCATCAAGGAATAGGAAGACCCGCGACTGGGTGTGGGACCGTGTACCAGCCTACGAACTGTCTCGTGCAGCCCTTAAATCATATCTCTGTACTCTCTTCCCAGGTTGCGACATTGACGTACAGGTATGCTCCACGTTATGGGCAAGAGAAACTTCTAGGAGAAAGGCAACTGACCATAGCTAGTATTCAGAGGACGGCTATACGTTTATGACTCCGCGGAAACTTACTGCTGTACGTCAAAGAAGTGCACAACAAAACACTGCGACTGACTCTTGACAAGACGGAACTCGAAGGCATCGTGGACCTTCGGGGCGAATATTAGCTTTTCATCTCCTAGCTAAGCCGTGGATCTCTCCGGTGGCCCTTCAATCGAACCGTGCGTCGAATCACATGGAGTCGGCAAAAATCCGCAGATGACATGTACCTCTCACGAACATCAGTTGATTCCAGTTCGGAGGGTCAGGCAGAATGGCAAGTGGCGGGGATGCCAGGCTGCACCATCTGCAGACAGGTGTTACGCCCGCGAAACATATTGAATTATTCTACAGAGACATGGACACCACTAGCTGCTCTTGAGCAGAGCTCGCTTTCTGGCTGTATGCAATGTGCGTTCTTGATGGTTGGCATTAAAGCTACTTGTCCAGACCGAGATGAATCTCTCTCGTGCTGGATATTTGGACGGAGGCTGGGAGGGCCCGATTATGCATGGCTTCGGATTGGAATGCATTACTCAGATGAGGACCCGAAATGCGGAGGCCTAAGAGACTGGTATGATTTCTACCCTATTCAAAGTAAGCATATTTCGCCTTAATCCTGTTGCCTGGGAGAGCCTTGTTTGATGAACGGTTTCGATGTCTTTGTCGCTTATCTTATCACACTCACGAGCTAAAGTCCCCCGTATAGATATGCCAGAGGACCGATTGCATAGCCTTCCGCCTATCCCATCAACTACCTGGGATGAAACAATCGTAAATTGGATTAATCAATGCTGCGCTCACCACAGTCAATCATGCAACGCCAACATTGGCTCTGGTGCTGTTCCAAGCCGTCTACTGGAGCTGAATTTGGGTGACAAAAGCATGGATGTTCGACTGATTTCCAGCGAAAACGTCCAGACCGACTCCTATAACATCCTCAGCTATTGTTGGGGCCTTGCACGACCCCTTGTCACTACAACACGCAACCTGAAGTCTCATCTCGAGAGAATACCGTGGGGTTCACTACCAATCCTCTTCCAAGAAGTTATCCAGCTTACGCGAAAAGCCGGCATAAGTGGGCTTTGGATCGATGCAGTCTGCATCATTCAGGACGATCACGAGGACTGGGAGCGCGAATCTCAGAAAATGGCTTCATATTATGCCAACGCACGCCTCACAGTATCTGCCGACGCCTCACACAGCCCGGAGCAATCAGGCCTGCCTCGTCGAACAAGGGACTACGTCATGGACGGCGTATCAACTTTGGGATCTGTCCAAGTGCACAAGATACCCGTTCATTTCAACCTACGAGCCACCAGATTCAACATGAAGAATCCCAAGTGCATGCCGCTACAAAACCGTGCCTGGGCGTACCAAGAAAGACTGCTATCAAGGCGTATCCTGCATCTTGGGCGGGAAGAGGCAGTTTGGGAGTGTCGCCAGGGTTCATGGTGCGAATGTGGTCAGCGCCCAGACCTTTGGCATGGACTGCCGGATGTTGAATTCGACCCATTTGTGGCCTCGCACTTTTCGGTTTTATTCAACAGAAATGGAATCTCCGAGTATTGGCAGACTCTCTTGGAGATGTATATGTCCCGCGCCATCACATTCGAGACGGACAAGCTTCGAGCACTTCAAGGTCTTGCTACTCAGATTAGCGAATCCTGGGCCTCCTACACCTTAAAAGATACGGAGGAAATGTTCCAGAACGTTTACATGCTTGGGCTATGGTCCGCTGACGTTCCCCGGTCGCTGCTTTGGGCGAACATGTCTGGTGAAGGGACTCGGAATCGTGTGTTTCCAAGCTGGAGTTGGGCATCCATAAGTGGTGTATGGAGATATCAGCCTCCGCCAAAGGAAATGAATTTCACATCAGCAGCCAGAGTGACTCATCTACCAGGCCAGATGTGGGACTTCGACCGGCAAACAGGTGAAGGCCGGCATACACCTTGCTTTGGGCTCTCCGCGAACGTCGTTCCTGCAATGTTGAGTTCAAGCCCACGCGAAAGTACATCAGCAACTGATGGTGTTGATGGCTGGCTATTTAAGGGATTGAAGCGCGATCCCACAATGCTCTTTGATATTGACGTGCGCGAACCCGGCGCGTGCGAATCACCCTATCCGGTGTTATGCTTGTACATTGGATTCACCGTAGAAGGGAATATGCGCAGGTACTGGGCTGTCGTCCTTCGCAAATCGCTTGACAAGCCTGGTGCTTTTGAGAGAGTAGGGGCCGTCTCAGGCTGTTTCGATTGGTATGAAAGAGCTCAGATCCAGGAGGTTACATTGGTGTGACTTAATGGTATCGTGATGCATTCACAACCAGGAGATACTTGTACGAGGTTAATATAACGACCTTCTTCTGCCTTTGAGGCCTTCTTCCCACCTCCCTTCCATGACGCTCAACCTAATCCTTCGCCCACACATCCGTACCCTTCCCCAAAAATGTCAACGCAGCAGCAACATACCCCTCGACCCCCACCGTCAACGTGGGCTGGATCGCCGGCGTAAACCACGGACTATGATTCCCCGGCAACTCCTTCAATCTCCCCTCTTTCTCATGCTTATCATACAATTCCTCCCCAGTGCCTCCGTACAGAAAAAAACAGCTCGGCTTGTTGATACTCGTCGCTAGAATACCAAAGTCCTCGCTGCCCGGTAGCCTGGGTCTGGAGTTGCGGGTATGAAGTCAGTATCAAACATTGTCTCAGACAGGAAAGTGGGGAAGTGGTTATCCACTTCGTACCCGGGAGTTACGTACATGTTCGGATTATAACTAGTTGCGCTGACGCCAAAATGATTAGCAAAGGAAGTCTCCAGCGCCTTCGTCACGTGCACATCGTTGTATAGAAATGGGAAGCTGGTTGTTGGGGTGAGGGAGGGGCTGACGGGGGCGCCGGAGGCGGTGGCTTCGGAGTCGATTATCCTTTTGATGCTCGAGATGACGCGCTCGCGAGTATCAGGCTGGGCTGCGCGTGTGTTGATTTTGAGGTCTGCCGAGTGGGGAATGATGTTCTCGGCATCGCCTGCATGGATTGCGGATACGGTGACGACGGCGAAGTCCAGCGGGTCGACTTCGCGGGCTACTATGGTCTGGAGACGCATGATCGTGCTGGCGGCTTGCACGATGGGATCGATACTGACGTGTGGAGTTGACGCGTGCGCTTGTCGGCCTTCGATGTGGAGTTGAAAAGAGTCCGCGCTCGAAGCTATAATGCCTGGTTTTGTGCCGATGACGCCTGATGTAATGTTAGACCACAGCGTTCAAGTGGGAGCGTGAGTAGACTCACCTGCTCTAAAAGGCATTACATGCCCCCCAATACAAAGTTCCGGCTCTGGAACCTTCTCATACAACCCGTCCTCCACCATCGCCTTTGCACCCCCAGCCCGCTCCTCTGCAGGCTGAAAAACCAATACCAACGTCCCACTCCACTCGTCCTTCGCCCTTACCATCGTCTCAGCAGTCGCCAGCAACGCCGTGATATGCACATCGTGCCCACATGCATGCATAGTTGGCTTCTCAACGCCATCGAGATCCTTCATGCGCGCTTTACTCGCATAAGGAAGACCGCTCTTTTCTTCAACAGGTAATGCATCAATGTCAGCACGGAGCAGGATGGTGTGGCCCGGTCCGTTTTTTAGGACGGCAGCGACACCGTGGCCGCCGATTGAGGAGTGGATTTCGTAGGCGTTGAGTTCGGTGAGGAGAGCTACGATTTTGGCGGATGTGGATTTTTCTTGGAAGGAGAGTTCCGGGTGCGCATGAAAATACTTGTCTGTGAATAGTGGTTAGATTGGATGCTCGGTTTGATAGGGTTGTGGATGTAGACGTACAGAGTTCCTCGTACGGGCCCAGATCTGGGCGGTGCGTTTTGATGATTTCGGTGATGGAAGGCATTGTTACTATTTCAGTACCTTGAGGTATAGTAGGTAGCACGTAAGTATGAAGCCGGAATGATGTTTGGTAGGGAGGTGAGGCGGGAAGTGTTGACGACCGTGAGATTGAGATGGACTCTGAGCCCCGACTGGCTTAGGAGCAGGAACGCGACTTTGGATCACGTACACTACAATGTGTTCGGAAGCACACTACTTCTTAGAATGCTAATTGCACAGTGACTTCGTGCGGGCGCAACGGTTATCGAAAAGTGGAGGTTCAAGAGGGGTAGCTGTGAGCGGACATTTCCGACGTACATGGAAATGACGCAGTGCACTGCAGCGTGGGGTAAACTAATCGCCACGGGTGGAAGAACCAGGAGCGCAAAACACCAAAACAAAATTTCGAGAGAACTCATTGCTCTATAAAAGTATGAGAAGTAATCCGATGCCACAAAGAGAGCGAAAGAAATTATACTGGTGGTACACGAATATACAAACTGGTCTGGCTCCAGCTTTTGATACTCTCCAGCTGGTCCCCAAGCAGCACTGCCTTCCCCGTCCTGGACGATTTTTCTTCTGAGAACTCGCAAGTATTCGCGAAAGTTGATCAACCTACGTGGTTGCGCGGTGGTGTGTCAGGCGGCGTGAGGAAACCTGCATATATTTCCACGGACTCGGCAGGAAGAGTGAGGTCTGAATGAGCTGTCGCGATCTCGTACTCCTCCTCGACAACCTTCTCCGGCAATTCCAGACTATCCAAATCATCGTCCGAGACTCGGCCACCTTCTACGGCTGGATATTGCTAAGGAGCAGCCATAGACTCGCTGTCTTTCTCGAGTTGTCTCTCCAGGCTGCCCAGCAGATCTGGTTCGCCGTCCGAGGTATGCGCTTCCCCGACTACCGGTGCGGCTTCCACGGCTGGTGGTTCTGTTGGCGGTGCTTGAACTGGCTGCACTGGGGCAGCTGGCGGTTCTTCGATTGACACGACGGGAGCCAATGGTTCTTCGGGTGCGATGGGTTCTGGTGCCGGGGCTTCAAGAGTCGAAATTGTAGGGACCTGATTCAAAGAGTTCTGCCTGCTGTGAGATATTGCGGAGAGAGGCAGCTCCGGAGAACTTGACGGGTCTTTGTCCTTCTTTTCAGGCTCAGTCTGAACCGCCAAAGGTGCCTCTGGGACTGGAGTAAGCGCCTCAATTCCCGCGGGCTCTGTCGGTTCTGTGATCGGGGCCTCGGCGGCTGGCACGGCTTGCGCTTCTTCCATCTGTACGTCGACAGGTGAACTTGGGACATCAATTGGTGCTGGGGCAGGAGGTTCGTTCGTCAGGTCGACCTGGGTCTCGATCGTAAGGTCCACCTGTTCCGCTGGGACTGTGAGGTTTACCTGAGGTGGTGGTATCGTAAGATCCACTTGGTCGGGCGGAATGGTGAGGTCAACTTGTTCCGGAATCGTAGGATCCGCTTTTTCTGTGATCGTAAGATCCACTCGAGGCGGTTTCGGTGTTTGCGACCCTTCGTGTTCATCGTCATCAGAGCCCTCTTCGCCTGAACCTTCCTCATCCTCCCCTGCATCAGGCATCGGCGTATCCCCACCCTCGGACGGCTCTGCAGATCCCGTGTCTTCCTTCGCGCCTGGTACGGCAAGCAGATCACCACCTGTAGCGGAAGCAGGCGTCCCTTCATCCACTTGCCCATCGACGAACAGCACCTTCTTCTTCCCCCTCCCAGGACCATGACGCTTCTTCTTTTTAGGAGGCGGCGGTTTCCTGCGGGGAGGTGTCTGCACCATCAGGTCATTAGCAACTACTACGCCCTCGGCGTTGACAACCCCGACACCTTCGACCACCGTCCCTGGGGCAGCCGTGATGGGAGCCGCTTCGATCACGGCGTCTGTCGGCTGAACTTCGCCCTCGACGGCTTGACCTTCCGGGACCAGGACTTTGTAGACGCTCACATTGCCTTCGGCATCGGTTTTTCTCACTTTTGTCTCTCGCATTAGCGCCGGTTGCGCTACCACGCCGTTGGTAGCATATTGAGACGGCAAACCTTTTCGTCTTTTCGCGAGGTACTCAGGCTCGGGTTCTTCGAGATGTCGGGCGACCTTCACCCACTTCTTCACCGTAAAACCTTGGTGGACCTCCTTCTTCTCGTCCTCTTCGTCCAGGTAATCCTTGTCCTCCTCTGGCGGCGCTGGAGGCTTGGGCATGCGGGCTGATCTAGCGGCCCTCAATATTGCTTGAGAATGCTCGGGTAACATGTGAAAATCCCGTGGTAGAGGAGGATCAGGCCAGGCATCTTTATCCACCCGCTGTTGCTCCGCTGAATTAGCGCCAAGGGTGACTTCGACTTCTTTATATTGATTGATTGGGAGTCCTTCGAGGACATTGTGCTCAATTTGACCGCGTCCAGATCGGTTAGACCGGTCGCGGTTGCGAAACTAGATGAATGTGATTAGCTAAAGATTTCAATAGCTCAAGTGATAACTTTTGTTTGATGAGGAAATGCCAGCGTGAAGGAAAGGGAATCAAAGTAAGCGAGAGGTCGTGCCAGAGGATTGTCTTCCGCGTTGTCTTTACGTCTGAAAGGCATAAAACAACGCTTTGGCGTCCAATCTCGGAATCAAAAAATCAACTCGTCAAAATGGCATGCTCGAGGACGTCGTATCTGATATCCGCAGCTCAGTCTGCCTCGGCCGCTCTTGAAGCCTCGGTAGACAATCCTGACACAAACGCAGCAACGAGTCGTCGAAATCGATAATCTCAGGTATCTTTACATAAACATACCCGTGATGATTGAAGTAATGCGTGTGAAAGGATATCCGTAGCGATAAACCTCGATGGGGGTGGAGCTGAGAGGGAAGAGGACAACAAACACAAGACGTACCGGAGCCATGGTGGTGCCACGACGGCCTGCAGCTGCAGCGACGAGCGGGAACGCACAGGTTCGGGTTACCTGGGCGGTGAAGGTGCGTGATGGATTCGCGTCGGGCAGTCGCAGTGCGGTGAAGGGCAGACGCGTTCGTTAGGGGTTGCGGCTTCCCGCCGCGTGTTGCCCAGCCTCAGGTGCGCAACCGTGCGCCTCGACGCTAAGCCACATTTAGTGGCTCAGTTCCAGATGGACATTCGCTGCACCAAGGAGACGGTCACGGTGGCAATTTGGACAGCTTCGAAGGCCAAGTATGTAAGAATCGATGGTTTCGCGGAGCTGGCCCGTGATTTCTGTTGCGAGCTACATCCTACATCCGCCGACTGTGGCGGCACATCCACGGTAGCAGAGAACGTGAGTACTTTAGCTATATCTACAGTGGCCTTGGGTCATCCCACGCCTAGCTCGGCCATATAATACATTTTCGATCGAGTCTCGCGTATACCTTGCTGTCCCTTCTCAAAAGGCCATGCGCCTCGCCTTCCTTGTCCGAGGAGAGTATGTAGCTCTTAGTACAACAGAATCGCATCTAGCGCTCATAGTTCGTGGAAGCTCAGTCCCATCTGAGCAGTACGTTAGCTACCGTCGCAAAAGGTCTTGGAAAGCGTTTCTAGCGCCTTCAGGACTCACCCTTGGTCCTTCTGCCGGATAATGCCGCCTTCATTCCCAGTCTGCTTCCCCGTCTTGCCACCCTCCACCACCAGCTTATCAAGCTGGTAAAATTGACTGACGACCGTTTGCCTCTGTATAAAATTATATCAGCCATTGTCTCTGCTATGCCATACACCATGGCATGCCTTGGAAGACCAGATCTTGCCCACGCAGTCGCAAAGAGCTCCGCATCCACCTTCCTTCACCCTCTTATGAACGTACCTTCATCATTTGTAGCTCCTTCAGCCCCCGTTGCACTAGCTCTTGTATCGCCCTTTCATCCGACTCCTTCTGGTGTTCTCGAAAGCTATCGCGTGTTCTCCGTTTCGCGTATTCGCGGAAGTTGTATGAGGCGAATTGGTTTCCTTGTCGTAGCAGTGAGCGGTACTACATTTTCGGTCAGCTGTTGTGATAAGAAGTGGGGAGCAGATCGCCATGAGTGGCGGAACCGCCTTGCGCAGCTTGCGATGAGAAATGGGTAGTTGGAGCTTGTCCAGTGCGGGATGGCGAAACAAGGTGCACAACGGTTATGGCAGAGGAACTTCAATCGCAGGGTGTACGTACGAGTGAGCGCACTTGATACGGCATGTCGCCTTTGCCAGCTTGTGCTAATGACATGGTGATTGAAAACAACACAGCGACGTGTGGCCTGCGCTAGGAAACAATTCAGAACCGCTGGCGATTATATCATAGCTTGGGTCGGAGAACGTCTCGAAAAGACCGAGCTCCGCACCAATTCAATGGTATCGCCGTCTAGCGACGGCTTTTCACAGACTCTTTCCAGCACACTAGCAAGGCACACATAATTAACGAATGCGCCTTCAGCACAATTTTTTTTTTCACTTTCATGGGTTTCTTATCTCGAATCGGGTATCTCTGGTTGGGCTGAAAGTCCAACCCAAATGTCCGCATCCGCCGCCGACAATACTCAAGTGTCGGAGCAGGTTGCCCCCTTTAACAACCGTGACTCCATGCAATGCAGCATAGCCGTAAGAATATATTACACAATCACCAGGCTCTCCCTAGATAACCCCTTTTTGTACAAGGTCAAACTGGAAGGTATCGTCGGAACGGCGAGCTCCAATGTGCAAAAGACCAACCCTACTAAATGGAAACTCAGCGATCACTTTACGACCCGCCATATGTTCGCTGGATGCGCGCCAGTTGATCCTGAAGGTTTGTGTTCTGCATCTGCTCCATGCGCAGAGCATCTTTGGCCGGGTCTGGCTGACCATCGTAGGAGGTAGCTGCCTTCTTCCTGCGCGCAGCTTCTTCGTCCGATATCGCCACGCCCGTAGCGCCATCATATATATCGTCGCGCTGACTTGCGAATCGTTTGAGGTTGTTCGAGGCCTCGGACGGGTTCATAATGGTGGAGTGGCGCGCATCGGATTTCTCTCGCTGCTCTTTCCAGCGTGGATCAAGCAGCTCAACTATCAAATGATCAGCAATGGCTTTCCAAAGGAAGGGTAAAACTTACTTCGAATGTGGTCCTCAATCTCCTGCGCTGGGAACTTTTGCAGACAGTTAGGACATAGGACCATGGCAACATTGGCCTTCTTAGCGCCAGCAGGAACATAGTCCGTCCTGATTCGCATGGAAGATGGGGCGCCGCGGGCTGCTGCTTGTGCTTGCGCATGACGTTGCGCAGCCAGTCTTGCTTCCTCTTCACGAGATCTCGGCGGGTAGTTCCCAGCAGGCTGAGGGTACGCGCCGTAGGGAGGCTGCACCGGAGGGGCCATAGACATGGCTGGCGGATAGCTAGGCGTCGCCATAGCAGGCTGTTGTGATGCGTTGTAGTATGTCATTTCACCAGGCATGGCTTCCTCGAGACGCTTGGCAGACAGCGAGACTGCCGCCTTCTGCTCCAATGACGCTGATTGGATTTCGGCCAGCACCATGGGTCGGGGAAGCTCTGCCGTGTCGTCGACTTCGTCAAATAGGACGGTTGCGATAACAGTGAAGTCCTGCCAATCCACGGAGCTGAATTGGGCCTTTTCGTCCAACTGCTTCTTCTCCTCTTTTTCCCTCGTTTGCTCAACATGCCTGTTGTATTCGGCTCGTTGCTTTGCACGATCTAGGAAGTGGAAGCGATCCTTGATGTTCTCTTGCAACTCCTGGATTCGAGCCTCGACGCTCTGTTCCTCCTCTAGGAGAATCCTATATTGCTCGACCAGCGTCCGGAAAAAGGCGAAGAAGCTGTGGGTCGGGCGGAGGAAGGAAAATTGAGCGTTGTTGTTCTCGCGGGTTCGAAGTTCCTTCAGCCAATTCTCGCCGCAACGAGCAGTATACATAGCTGTGAGCTTCAAGACCTCGAGATCTCTTGCGCTGATGTTGGGCATGCGGGCCGAGAAGCGAAATTTGGGTGGCTCTGGGGGGCCAGTCGGTTTGGCGTTCTTGGCGGCCTGCTTTTGCGTCCCCGTGATGGACCCGTTATTATCTCTCAGTTGTTGCAG
This sequence comes from Pseudomonodictys pantanalensis, assembly GCA_019022785.1. Lineage (NCBI taxonomy): Eukaryota > Fungi > Ascomycota > Dothideomycetes > Pleosporales > Parabambusicolaceae > Pseudomonodictys > Pseudomonodictys pantanalensis. Next base: position 35,247 of record JAFHBV010000079.1, read on the forward strand.
GTACCACCGGTAGAACAAGTTGTACGGGTCCTCGGGCTGTAGGAAGGACAACGAGGTCGACACGGAGTTCCCTTGGCTCTTCGCTAGCATCTGCTGTTCGAAAGCCTCGCCACGACGATGGACAAAGGAGGCCGTCTTTGCAATGTTCTGGAAGACCTCCGGAGGCGGGATAATGACCTCGGATGGCGGTTGCACGCCGAGTTGTGCAAGAGTCGAGGGAACGCCATCGTTGCTACCGCCGTTCGAAGTCATAACGGACACGTAAGAACCTGCACGTTGGCAGGTGTGGGCGCAGATGCGATGGGCATGCGAGCTCTGGGGCACTTGATGGCGAACGCGCGACAAACTTACCGATCGCCCGGATCGCAACAACGTTTTGCCGAGTCCTTGGCACCGCTTACTACCCCTGCGCAATATACGCGTCTTGTCGTTGCCAGAGTGAAAGACTTGGAAGAAATACTGAAACTATATGCGCATTAGCAGCGGCCCAAGGCCATCCAGCCCAAGTAGTTGAATCGAAGCTTTGTGGAAGACGCAATCTGTAGAGTGGCCTATTTTTGTGGCTTCAGCTCCTTGCTTGGCCCCCCATCCACTAAAGACACCTTGCACTTTCTCGCGTACGGTACAGGGTCCATCACGCCTTGAAGATACTCGGCCCCCTACCCGCTGGCTTTGCTCTTCACCCATCGCCCTGCCACTTCATGGCTGTGACTTCTTACTTTCGTTAATCTCAATTGTGAGCATAAGCACGCTCTGCATCCCCTCAACCACGGCTGACAAGGTCCCAGCTCCGCAACAGTCGTAGGAGCTCCTTCGCTCCCGCCTGATCGATCCGCACACAACCCAAACCCCCGAACCGCCACGATGGCGAACCGGACGGCAGCAGGCATGCATCTCGCTGAAAATCCGGACACGCGCCGCTCTGGAAAATCCCCGTCACGATCACCCGCACCCAACGGACGCAAACAACAGAAACAAGCCAAGGTGTCAGGCTATACATCTGAGGGCGTGACGGACCATGACATCCTCAATCTTCCAGGTTCGGATTGGCAGCTGCTCAGCTTCCTGACTATCGTCGCGGCAGTTGTGCGACTGTTCAGGATATACCAGCCCAGCAGCGTCGTCTTCGATGAGGTCCAGTACGTCGAAGAACCTTACTTTTTTTCCTGTAAAGGAGACAGATGGCTAACATGTGAACGCAGTTTTGGTGGATTTGCATCCAAGTACATCAAGGGCAAGTTCTTCATGGATGTTCACCCACCTCTCGCGAAGCTCTTGATCACTCTTGCTGGCTGGTTGGCCGGCTTCGATGGCAATTTCGACTTCAAGGACATTGGCAAAGACTATCTCGAGCCCGGCGTACCGTATGTCGCCATGCGCTTGCTTCCAGCTATTCTCGGTGTTATGACCATCCCAACCATGTTCCTCACACTCAAGGCCGCTGGCTGCCGAACAACCACTGCGGCGCTGGGAGCTGGCCTCGTCATCTTTGGTACGTGAACGAAGGCTTTGAGATTCAATTGAATACTAATCACTTGTAGACAATGCTCTCACTACACAATCTCGTCTCATCCTCCTCGATTCTCCCTTAGTCATTTTCACCGCTATGACTGCCCTCTCCTGGACAAGCTTCATGAACCAGCACGAACTGGGCCCCTCGAAGGCCTTCAAACCTTCGTGGTGGTTCTGGCTCGCATCGACGGGCGTGGGGCTCGGTGCCACAGTCAGTGTGAAGTGGGTTGGGCTGTTCACCATTGCCTGGGTTGGCAGCTTAACCCTGCTACAACTCTGGGTTCTTCTCGGAGACACGAAGAACGTTTCCCCAGTAAGGCTGTCTTTGTGCCCCTTCATCGTCATTAACTGACTCCGTTCCAGCGGCTCTGGTTCAAGCACTTCTTCGCTCGTCTCTTCTGTCTCGTCGTAATCCCGGTGACCTTCTACCTCGCCATGTTCGCGATCCACTTCGTCTGCCTCGTTAACCCGGGCGACGGCGACGGTTTTATGTCTTCCGAATTCCAGGCTACCTTGAATTCCAAGGGCATGCAGGATGTCCCCGCCGATGTCGCTTTTGGCAGCCGCGTCTCGCTTCGTCATTGGAACACTCAGGGTGGCTATCTCCACTCGCATGCGCACATGTACCCGACGGGCAGCAAGCAGCAGCAAATTACACTATACCCCCACAAGGATGAGAACAACATTTGGATATTGGAGAACCAAACCCTCCCCGAGGTTCTTGATGGACCTAAGCCGGAAGGACCAAAGGCATGGGACAATATGGGCCCTATCAACATTGAAGATGGCGCTGTTCTCAGGCTCTATCACATCACGACCGATCGCCGTCTTCACTCACACGACGTCCGCGCTCCGGTTACCGAGGCCGACTGGCAGAATGAAGTGTCTGCGTACGGATACGAAGGTTTCGAAGGAGACGCCAACGACTTCTTCAGAGTTGAGATCGTCAAGCACCTGTCCGATGGGTCGGAGGCCAAGAAGCGTCTTCGGACCATTCAGACCAAGTTCAAGCTTGTGCACTTGATGACGGGTTGCGTGCTATTCTCTCATAAGGTCAAGCTCCCCGACTGGGCGTACGAACAACAGGAAGTCACCTGCGCTCGCGGAGGTACTCTTCCGAACAGTATCTGGTACATTGAAGGCAACGTCCATCCTCTCATGGATGAAAAGACTGAGAAGGTCAACTACCGCAACCCCGGCTTCTTTGGCAAATTCTGGGAACTTCAGAAAGTTATGTGGAAGACAAATGCCGGCCTTGTCGAATCTCACGCTTGGGACTCGCGACCACCATCTTGGCCCATTTTGCGCCGTGGCATCAACTTCTGGGGCAAGCACAACCGTCAGATCTATCTCATTGGTAATCCAGTCATCTGGTGGAGCTCGACTGCAATGATTGGGCTCTATGCTGTCATCAAAGGCCTGGCTGTCCTTCGCTGGCAGCGTGGATACCGTGACTACACCAATGTCACCTTCAAACGCTTTGACTACGAGGTCGGCATGTCATTGCTTGGCTGGGCCTTCCACTACTTCCCCTTCTACCTTATGGCTCGCCAGCTGTTCTTGCACCACTATCTTCCGGCACTCTACTTCGCCATACTTGCGCTCTGCCAGATGTATGACTTCGTAGCATACCGGTTCAAGGGTCTCGGGCTCAGACAATACCCCGCCATTGGTCAAGCAGCTGCGGTCGGGTTCCTAGCCATCGTAATCTCCGTGTTTGTGCTCTATTCTCCACTCGCGTATGGCAACATGTGGACGCGCGACCAGTGCAACAGCGTCAAGTTGTTCAATACATGGGATTGGGACTGCAACAATTTCCTCACTTCGGTAAGCTCTTCAAATTCCGCACGCACGAGATCACAAACTAATTGAATCCAGTATGATCAATACGTCACCGAACCAGGAGCTTCCGTTCCATCCATCTCCGGAGCCGTACCATCATCAGCACCCCCAGCGGCGCCTGTCGTACCTCCCGTCCAGCAACCAGCCCAGGGCGATCAGAAGCCCATGGCCGAACCAGTAGTCTCAGAGAAACCTGCCGTCTCCCCCCCGCCGCAGGGCTCCCCAAAAGACCTGCCCGTCCTGTCGAAAGAAGAGCGCATCGAGTTCCGCGACGAGCACGGCCGAGTCCTCGACGAAGAAGAGGTCAAAGCACTCGCCGGAAAAGTAAGTTTCAAAACAAGATATGAGACGCGAACTCGCATTGTCGACTCGGCGGGCAACGAAATCCACGAGGCGCTTGTTGATGCGAGGGATGTCGAGCCGGGCGTTGCGCCCCCGCATCCGGACGTGGAAGGTAGGAACCCTGAGACGAAGGAGAAGGGTGAGGCAGAGGCTAGTGATGCGCCGCCGACGGTTGAGGCTGCGGGAGACAAGGCGAAGGAGAAGAGTCTAGAGGGCCAGGCTAAGGATCCCAAGCCGGCGAGTGAGGCAAAGGCTGCAACGAAGGAGTAATGTGGTTTCTGATTTAGGGTAATCATGGCTTGTTGGACATGAATCACCGATCCTGTCCGAGTCGCCACGAAAATGGAAGAGTTTCTTATGTATGTCTGTCTCCGGTTCGGATGTACGATAGATGGGGCATCTTTTCCTGGAGCGGGTGGCGCCCGGTGGTTGGAATCGGGACTCGTTGGTGGGTCTTTCGGTTGCAATATGCATGTATGCGGTGTTTGTCAATACATATCTACGCTTCACCACATATCTTGCCTCCTCTTAACCTTTCCTACTTCTCATCGTTTCGTCTCCTCGGCCCTTCTCTTCAAACTTTTGCCCAAAGCCTCAAGAGCGCCACCCAATTCCGCCATCCCTTCCGTCCCACTTCTACCTTCCACAATGCCCGCCAACTCCTCGTATACACCCGCGATGCTACCAAAAACGTTCGCCTCTTCCCCCCATCCCCCATCCTCACTGAAACACTGCCCTATCTGATTCATTTCTTCCACCCATCGATACGCTTTCGGCGGACACGCTACTATACTCCTCTCCGCCTTCTGCCTAGCTTCGGGATTGTATTCATTCAAGTAATCCTGCAGCTGGGGCAGCACACCGAGCGACGACGCAGCCGTGTAGGACTGCAACGCGAGCGCCGTGAAGCCCTTGCTTAAGGCAGCAAAGCTGCACTTCAATCCACTTGCGCTTCCGATCTTGTCGTCGAGATACCGCGTGTTCAGCGTCGCGGCAAGATGTGCTCCGGACTTTGGCGCCTGATCGAGGCGAAATGGGCCAGAGAGCGGGATACCGGGGCGTTTCCATTCCCCTGCCGATGCAGACGGGGACGAAGATGGTGGAGAAGGAGGGCTCCCGATGATCCCGCCATCTACGAACGTCACGCCTTTAGCCTCCTTAAGTAGACCCCCGATGCTGCGTGCGGTTGTTGGCGAGATGGCGTTTAGATCGAGGTAGTACAATTCCGTCTCTTCGCCTAGGGTTTTACACGCATCTACGATGCGTTGTGCCGTAGCCATGGCGTCTCGCGGTGGCACGATGGAGAGAATGTAGTCGGACTGCTTTACTAGCTCAGTGTCGGAAGGGACGGCGATCAAGGAGGCGGATTTTGCGCGGTCTTGGGTGCTGGGACTCCGGTCGCTGACGTTTGTGAGGACACGGTACTTTTGTGAGACTAAGAGCTGTGCGATTCCGAGGCCCATTTGGCCGATGGAGAGGATGCCTATATTTGCTAAAGAAGTTGCCATCGTAGGGGTCTGTGATGTCTCGACTTGGGAAATGGATGGTTTGGGGATGTTTGAGGATGGATAGGATGGAATGAGGGGGGAAATCGGAGTTTGTGCAAATGCCGAAGGTTGAGCGTGGGGTAAGCAGACACCACGTCTGCTACCAGGATGACGTGATTCAGGACGCTGAAATGGGGGCCTCTCAGAACTATGATGATATTCAAGAGCTATTAGTATTACGCTACAAAGAAAATATAGTCTCCCGGACTCCAGACACCGCGCATCATTGGCATTCAAGAACGAGACACTGAACCAACACAATCTCCAAAAGCAGTATCCAGGATATCGAAAATTCCAAGCTCACAACGCCTTAGCCCTTTCCTTTCCGCACCTGTGCAATTTCGCTGTACCCAATGGCGTCCATCCCAGTTCAGCGCGGTAATTAGACGCGGGAGCGGCCCCAGCGACGTCGACTATAGGAAGGTCAGTACAAAGTCGAGCATAGGTCTCTGGGTAGACTTACTGGGTGGTACCATCAGTGGTAGCATTGCGACTAAGCCTGTGGTATGTGAAGATGCCAAGCAAGAAGCTAGCGAACCAGAAGATAGCTGCAAGGAAGGAGAAAGCTTGAGCAGCGTTCCATTTTCCGCAGTAATTGCCGCGGAGAGAAATGCCTTCCCAGTACCAGATCGAGCCGCAATTAATGTTGTAGTACTACACGGTGTTAAACATGTCCCTTGTTGGGGAAGAAGAAATAATGGAAAATCATCGCAGACGTACCCAATTCACCAAGCAGCCAAAAGCAGCGAACCAAGCGAGCGAGAAGAACAAGTCAGCAGCGTAGTTGACGATGCTAGCTTTGGTCGGAATCATCCAGATCAGCGAGACTAGGACCGATAGCGCGGCGATGACTTCGGTGTAGATGCTGCGGCCGAGAGGACCGACACCATACTTATCGCGCTGATGGAGGAACCATGACACGATGCCGAGGACAATAGCTGCGCAGACGAATTCTGCGAGGCGGAGGAGGAGCGAGAAGATGCGTGAGGCGAGCATGTTGATTCGGGTTGGCTATGGATCTTCCTGGACTTGTTTCTGAGGGGTGGATGTTGATCTGGAAGTGTGATGTCCGGAATGGAGTTGCAGGAGCTTGTTGTAGCTGCTGGGCAACAATGGAGTGTTGGCACCTGCAAACGGAAGGCAAGGTCTAGCGAGGATGAAAGGACGCTGGAAGCTCTTTCCTCTCCCTTTGAATGAGGAAAGTGCGACTTAGCGAGAAGCGTTGGATATATAACTTGCGAAGCAAAAGACCTTGACGTATGCCTGGCCGCCATGAAGCAGCCCAAGATCTTATACCCAACAGCTTGTCGTGGCATGATGTGGCTCAACGCCTGTTTCCAGACCATCACCCCCGATGATCTTCGTTCGAGACGTACAAATCAGCGTCAAATGTTACGCAAAGTTGCTCGTATGATTCGTTGTCTTTGTTCTCATCCTAGGATGTTTGCGGGATGATATCACGCAGCCAAGGGCTCCCTTGCTCAGTATGCCAACGACACATCTTGGGTCGTCGAGAGTCAACAAGGAAAGTTGAAAGCCAGTCCTGATATGACCAATCGCATGTGATGATGCGTGTATAGGCTCAATAGCGGGTATGGTGATGTGTATTGTGACTGGGTCGAGCCAGGGAGTCTGCGGGGCGGAGGTCGGTGACGTTCTCGTGATCGTTGTGTGAGCAATTCTGATTGCTCAAACCAAGATACAGGTGTTTCAAGTTCAGTCTTGGAGGCCGAACAGCCGGCAGCAGCGCACGTTTGTCGTGGCATGCTGGAGAACCGGTTTGATAAGCGAAGAGGCGCCACATTGGTGGCTGAGTGGCGGTGCCAGGGGCGCCAACCTGGAAACGGCATCTCCGCATCTGCTGTACTATGCGTACTATACTAAAAACGTGTACTCTAACTTAGAAAACTACTAAAATAGATTTTATAAGAAAGCTAAAGTCTCTTATAGCTTATAAATTTTAAAGCTTTTTATTAGCTAAAGTTGCTAAGTATTGGTGAGAATTCGCTTAAGGGAACACATTTTGGCTAGTCACTGTAGCTCGTGCGCTTGAGGTCCTCCCCCTAGCTCAGATAGCTCTCCCGCACTTTTCACCCCTCTTGGGTGACTCTGGGTCGCATAGGGACCCCCATATCGGTTATCCGCTTGGGATGCCTGTTCCGTCTGGTATAACTGCGATTGTCCTTGCGAAACGTCCATTGGCGGCTGTAAGCGGCGTTGTCCCCACGTGTAGCCTAGCCAAAGCAGTGCCGCCAAAGCGAGCACACCAAGGGATATACCGACGCCCATGCCAACTTTTGCGCCCGTTTTTAGGCCTCTTGAGGTTGTTGAACTTGGTAGCGGCGAGGACGTCGATGATATCGTCGAGACGGGTGCCTCAGGCGTTGCGAACGTCTATGGACAGACAAAATCATTAAAATGTAACTATTTTGTCATCTGATTGCCCACTTACACTACTGATACTGCTTGGTGTAGTTGTAGCGAGAAAGTCCGTAGATTGAAACCGCACCACCACAGCGAAGGCGTTGATGCCACCATCCTGATTATACGTCTCCGTACCCGGAAACGTAGAATACTGGCTTGAATCGGTCACTGTCATGCTTCCTGTGCCCGAAAACGTCGACACGCAGCCAAAACTGGACTGGAATGGCCACAGGAGTGGCAACTTCGGGGTAAGACATTCGAAGTTGCGTGCCCTAGACGACAATACAGTCAATTTTAGGAGTTTTCGCACTGAGATCTGTTTGACTGTGGTGGGAGCACGCACGTAGGGCAGCATGTGTAAACCGTTTCAGTGGCCTGGTTGATTGAGTTGAACGTTGAGCAAGCAGGAGTATAGGCAGACGGGCAATGCGCGGGAGAATAGTACGCGGTCGAATCGTATCGATATGCGTTCGGGAAACACTTTGATGTATCTGGAAGGCCTTGGAGAAGATAATAACATTCAGGGTTTTGCGGACATGTAGTATAGATACGCCAGACGTTGTCGCTGACGAGGCAGGCTGAAGGGGGTACAAATGTTGTTGTGAGCGCTGCAATAGACATTGCTATGGGTGATTTCAACAGGATGATGATAGTCAGATAAGGTTTTAAACAGCCTACTGGAGGCTTCTCTTGTAGATAAGACAACCTGAAGGCACAAGGCTACTCCGGAGCAACAGGGGACTCTGCGAGGCTGGCGCACGACTATTGGGAACCTAACTAGATCCGGCGAACGCCCTTGGGGCCGTATCACAAATATTCAACGGCGGCCATTTCAATAGGCTCGAACGTCGATGCACTGCATGAGGCTGCATACGGTGGATTCCGGTGGTGTAGTCGTACAGCACCTGAAGCAGGCATGCGTCCTGGACAATCTGTGCAATACGAGGTTTATCTTCAAAGGTACTAATTTGATCGATGTACTCCCAATCTATGAATATAGAGAGCCCTTGGCAGATTGAGCTCTGTTCTGGTGGCGGAAGGTGTGAATGTTGTGACTGAGTGGGATCAGGATCCAGGGTGCTTTGAACGGGGACTTGTGCCACAAACTGCATCATGACTGCCACCTCATCAGTTCCTTCCTATTCAGTGCACGTTGCATGCATGCTGTATAGTGTGTGCTGTCTGGCCAGCCAACTATGTGTCCAGGATAAGACCCATCTTGTTGAAGGGCAAGATGAGGGCAGGGACGGGTGACTCCCGAGGGTCCCCTGAGATTGCAAATGCCCTGCCGAAGGTCTTGGGGACATGTAGACATCAATTTAGGCTACAGTGTTAGCCTCATCATCGGCAAAGTATGTCTGTAGATGACGGGCAAGCACTGCTGGCGGAAGCCTTATTGACTACTGGTCGCTCGAAGCGGATCATCCTATGCTGCGACGGCACGAAACAAGATGGTTGGAGTCTCGGAAAGGAGCGGACCAATGTGTATCGCTTTTGGGAGAGCATCGCCCGGAGTGATCCAAGGCATCTCTAGATGCCTCAAATTCGTGCCTACTGCCAAGGGATAGCGACAGCGAAGTGCACGGTGAAGGACGGATGGTAAAGCTTGATTGGGTCTGGTAAGCTCTCAGCCAGAGATATATATTGACACCTTTGATCGTCGGCCTAAGTTTTGGGATGAACAGGAGGAGTGATTGCGAACGTAAAAAATGGGCTACAGTCGGATCTGCGCCTCATCCTCCTAACGCGCAAGTATCAGCGATAAGATCTTTCGAATTGGCTTCTCGCGAGGGGCTTACACCACAAAACCCATCGGTATATTGATCCATGATATTGGCCTGATAAATGACGATGGTCTAGCACATTTCGAAGAAGTCTTTCAGTGGTGGGTAGATGAGATTGCAGAGTTGAAGCGTCAACGAGAGCAAGAAAAGCAAACGGTGATACCATCTCACAACTTGTGTCCACCAAAGGCGCACAATGTCTCCGGTCCAGGCTTTAATCGCTCAACTATGTTAGGTGTGCAAACGTGCGCATCCGTGTTTGTGCGATGTTCGACACTGTTTCTTCCGTTCGTTTGACCCAAGAGGTCAGCCACTTTAACCCCTTGGACCTTCGCACTTGCCACAACATCGACTGCGCGTTTCATGCCTTGGCGCTCAATGAACAGCGCCAATTCTTTCGGTTAGAGCTTTGGGTTTATTCGAAGGATTGCGAGGTTCTCCGACAGTGTTGGTTTCATGGCCATCACCGCGAGGTAGGAGGAGGATCGCAATTCACCAAATCCTCAAATATTGCATTTCTGTGGATGGTCGATCAGCTATATGACTTGCTCTGCCTCGCATATGATAACATTCATTCGCTGACTAGCAGGGGTTTCCTGCTTGGAGGTTACCTGAGGCTTGAGAACTCTTTCTCTGGTGGATACAAGATGACCAGATATAAACGGAAGCCAACTTACTACTTCTGTGGGTCAGATTCAACGTATGAGACCATCCACTGGTCTGTACGCGCATTGAAGAAAAATCACATTTGTAGTCTGGATGCGCTATCGCAACCACAAGGGAGCTTGGGTTTGACCGGAGATCTATCGGTGAGAATACAGGGTGGTCAATGTTTGAAAAGAGTTGATACTGGACCAATAAGGATACATGCCTTGAAGAAGAACCACCGACAGCTCGCAAGCTACCCGAGCGTGCTCGCATACGGTAATGCAAGCGCAAACCTCTTAGAAAGGCTCACACGAGTATCACTCAAAACTACTACGGCCGCGCAGTACCCTTCAGCGACCACGTATTCAGGGTCTCGCTCGCTCGAGGATGAGTACGCAGCATACTCCCAAGCCTTTGAGGCTACACCCATCCCCACGGTTGAGGCTCTCCTACCCACACATCCGAAGCCATGGGGAGAGTGGAAATGGTACCCTGGACATCGCAAATACGCAAAATGCCGTCCAAACTGGCCATGGTGAGAGATATTGGGAATGGGAATGGGGCGACTACCATCCACTATAACCTTCTCACTCAACATTGTTCCAAAGAAATAGTCTCCAAAAAGTTACCTACCCCGGGGTATACCGATCTTGGGTACTCTCTTCCTATTTCATCCTCTTCGAATGAGCCAGTCGGTAAAGATTGTTGTCCGGCATAGACGATGGGGGCATGGGCAGGACGGTTCGGCACATTCGTGGCGTCGGCAGTCCTCCGCAGTGGAGCGATTCATGGAGAGTAATGCAGGAGCCGTTCCTGATTCATGTGGTTTCTTGGTGAATCGACGGACTTGGCGGGATACGTAATGGAACATCGTCTTGCGCTGGTTCCATGATGGTCCGTCGACGGTGGATTCATTGCGAAATGAGGCCACCCAAGGAAGAAAGCTTGTGTTGGGAAACTACGGCAACCCACTCATGTGGAACTACCAGCGCAGGGAGAACGGGATGATCCTCCACTTGAACAGGGGCAATGCCATGTGTGGTTCGGCGCCGAGGATCGATAAAGTTTCTTGGTATGGCCGTGATCATCATTTAAAGTTTGCTGCCTTTGGATATGCCGCTTTCCAAAAGTTGATGCCCGTCGGGCAAAAAACATTTAGAGAAAAACAACCCGGAGTAACAGCGCCATGAGAAGCCTTGCCCGACATTGGAGCAGGCTTCCTCTATTTCACTGAAGCGAGACGTGGGAGCAAAGAGAAGCTCTCACCCACAGCCGCTAGCGCTAGCTCCAACGACACGCAATTAGCGTTTGATGCGTGGGACACCCTGCATCGCTTTGTGATCGCTGGTTGGTTTCGCATTTATTTGGCATGCAAAAGGGGGCGAGCAGTCTCGGTGGGAATGTGGTCATCAGATTGTAGGTACCGGGGGCCGGGTACGTGGAAAGCTCCGTAGAGGGCCAGGGTTTTGGAAAGAGGACGGTAATCTGAATGAAAATCCGAATGAAAATCGTGCGCCCACGGTAATGCTGAGGTAGAGCGGCTCCGGCGAAGCATGAGCACTCGGTGAGCCGACGATCGACCGGCGCGAGGCAGGTGAGGCCGACACTAATGCACGGACCAAACGTTAACCTTGGGTATCTTCCGAGCCCGAGGCCACCACCTCATACTCCGTCTCCACACGCAGTTGAGCGGTGACACAATGCCTGAGCTAGTGGAGCGCTCGACTGAGACTCGGAGCCTTCTTACCGACAATAGAGCGGCCAATGCAGACCATACGACGAGAAGGACCGAATTCGCAACATGTATACCTATGGTATTGCCCCATCACGCCTGGAGGTGTATTACACCATGACCTACAACATGACTGATGCCTGTGGTTCTTTTTTAGGAATCTGCGCACTGTGAATGCCGCCACAACTTGGTTCGACCAGCAGAACTTCCCCTTGCCATACCTTCGTCCACCCTGTTGACTCCGCACAGGGCTGGGCCATTACCACGCGCTCGAGTGCTGCAGTAGTCCATGTGTCGATCAGGTGGGGAAGCCCTGCCAATCTTATGGTTCATTTCCGCATCCGACGAACTCCACAGGGCTTTGCCAGACAACGCGAACGTCTGTACGGCGATTGGGTCTTCGATCTTGATCCGCCGCGCCGCGTGTTTCCACGTCTGGTGAACGCGCTACTTTCCTTGTTGGCTCTCAATAGCCTGTGAGTCCAATCAGGAAGACCTGTCACGACGAGTCAGATCACTGGCTGTCCTATTGCACGTGGAAACCGTCTTGGTGGCAGGCCCAAAAAATTAGCAGCCACAGCGGCGCAACGTGCTTCTTCAAACCTCATCTCTTCACCTCCCTGCAGTCCTAGTCTCTATACTGCCGCTTGCATGCCACATTCCTCGAATGATTCATCCGCCCAGCTGCCACAGGCATGCGAACAATTCCTCTCGCCGTGATTCTGGCCTGGCCCACGCCCAATTACGAGAATCCCGTCACGCGAGGCAATGCGCTTCTCATTGTGAATGCTATTTTGATCAGTCTGGTCATTATCGTCGTCGGATTAAGACTGTACACCCGCCTCTATATCAAGCGGTGGTTCGGTTCTGATGACACGTTCATCGTACTTGCTTTGGTATGAATCCGCTGAAACCCCTTGCACCAGATCTAACGCGCTGCAGGTTTGTACAATCGGCTTGACAGCAACAGTCTTACTCGCGAATCAGGGCTATGGCTGGGATCGACATGTATACGATATACCCTTCAGAAAGCTGGCGCCAACCTCCAAGATAGCAATGGCTGCCAAAATAATCTTCACAGCAGCCGCGACGTTCACCAGATTGAGCCTCTACGCGTTCTACTACAGGCTCGTCCGCGATTCCGATAAACGCTGGTTCCTATGGGCTGTGCACGCCAATGTGATCTACACGGTCGCCATCTTCTTCACTTTCCTATTCCTGGCCATCTTTCAATGCATTCCAGTAGCCAATTACTGGACTTTTGGAGCACCCGCGAACACATGTGTAAACGAGGGTGCAGCTACCCTCGCAGCCGGAATCATCAATTGCATCGCCGATTTCGCATGCACAATCACGCCTATACCAATGTACGTAACTCAGGTATCTTGCTTATACTCCCGTCTTGTTTTTAAGTCTATAGTTCTCTGTTTCTGGCAAGGAGTCTACGCCCAATTAGGAGGTGTCTACACTTTTGCCCCAAGAACGTCCAACCGGGCAGCCACTTGCAGAAGGCTATCACTTGCAAAACACGATCCGAGGATTTTCGAGACTATTATTTATACTGACTTCGCATCCGCGGAATACAGGGTAGCGAACTTGCAATTGCCTCGACGACAGCGCTACGCTGTCGTTGTACTGTTTAGTATTGGGTTCATTGTTACCATTGCTGGTATCGTACGAACTTGGTACATATATAAAAGTTTGATAGCTGAGTACGATCAAACTTGGTATGCATATCCGCTGTGGATTGCTGCCGCCGTGGAAATTGACTTGGGGGTGGTAAGTATATATTACCCTCCGCATAACAGTTGGCCTACGCTAGCTAACAGCAAGTAGATTTGCGCATCCGCTCCAGTACTTCGTCCGCTGCTTGCAAAAATCCCCATCAGTCTCTCGGCCTCGCTCTCACATTTTTCGACGAGAAAACGGCGGACTGCCGCATTACCCTCGAATGGCTCTCAAGTCGATCATACGGACACGACGTTGCAAGCTAGTAGAAGCAATCACAGCAAAGCAGTCGTAGATACACAGAGTGGTTTGGCTCCGCCGGGAGCAATGGACCGGGACCAAAGCTACGAATTAAAGACATGGGAGGACGATAAAAGAGCGGCCAGGGGATCTAACGTTCCCAGCATTGGCAGCCAGGATGCAATACTCCCCAATGACTCGGACAGCCCGGACCACAGACACTCGTGGCAGAAGAAGCAAGCCACAGCCTCGGACCTGAACACCCGCGGCATCACACCGACAATTGAAGAAGGCGACACGGGCATAAGCCATGTTAGCACCCGCAGTTCAGACGAATCTGATCGCTGGAAAGTCCCGCCCATGCCAGGCCATAGTGCTGGCACAGAAGACCGCGCAGCGCCTTCGAGCAGTGCGCCGCTGGGTGACAAGATGGATGTTTGAGAAAATGCAATATACACGAGGGAAAATGGACGTTTGATGATTAGATTTATCATATGCTTTTCTAGAAGTGGGCTTCAAGGACCGACTCGCGAACCTTGGATACTACACTGAGGAGTACGGTGGTGCCTCGCGGAATATCTCGGGGTAGTTGGTTCCGAAAGCTATTGGCTTGGAAAACGCAATCTGGGTCGGCGTTCTTATGCACAGCAAGACATGGTAATCATGGAGAAGATACCCTTTCCTTCTCAGTTATTTATAGGTATGGTTGCGAAACGGTGTTTTGATTCACGATCTAGTGCCAAACACTTTTCTTTGTCAGCTCAGTTTCATTTGCCAACCCTTAACCAGCCAAGTCCCATCAACTTCTTTCACCCGACCCAGCAGATAATGAACCCCACCGAAGCTTGAACCCCACCGAAGCTTCCGCCCCCATTGTTATTTGAAGGATTTCATAACACCGTCCACTGCACCATTCAGTGCATCTCGAAGACGATCAATATAACAACAGCATCGCATAGACCATGCTCTACCGCAAGTTCCGATACCTGCTGCTCGCTCTCGCGGGCAGTACGCCTATCCTCACAACCCCGAACATCCGCTCTACGCCACCCGTAGCTATCGGTGCTCCCGCCACCGCCGCGCCTTCTCTTCAAGCACGCGGTACCGATGGCAACCCAAACGGCACCGACGGGAACATCGGTGGTTTACGTGTGTGCAATGAGCCGCACTTCCAGGGCAAGTGCCTCTACTGGGTGTCCCCGATGAATGTCTGCTGGAACTTCAACGATGAATGGAAGAACACGGTCTCCTCTTTCAGTCCGGATAAACCCAAGGATCCCTTTTGGGGCTTCAATTGTACCATGTTCTCTGCAGCCGGGTGCAATGGGAAGACCTTGACCGCGGAGTGGCCTGGAAAGGAGGTGATGAGTGGCGAAGGTCCAATTATGGACAAGGAGAACGAGAGCTGGGCGTGCCACTTCTTCACCGACGAGGCTCAGAGCCGATATGATGACTGGTATGCCCATTGGGGTATTTCACCGCCAGTGTGATCAGCAAGAGGTTATGCTCGCTGGATCGCTAGGTCTTGATTGATGAGTGAGGTAAGCTCCCAAAAAAGCGTACTTGCCGCACCTCTCTTTAAGAGGATACTAACATGTCTGAGTATAGGCGCCAGTTTTGACGCGCTCATTATGTTGTCGCGGCTAGTAGATTTTAGACGGTTCTTACCGCGTGGAAATCATGCCTACTATACAGGTGTTGGAGTTGAGGTTGGAGTTCGTGTTCGTGTTCGTGGACATGGACATGGACATGGAGGTGCAGGTGCAGGTGCAAATGCACCTGTTGGCGCTAGCGCCGGCGTCTGTGCGGTTCACAGGAGTGGTCCAAGAGAGAGTGGCTCCCCATCGAGACGCTTATCAGTGTCGGCCCCAAGTCCAACAATGCGGCGCAGCAGCGTGACGTGTAAGTGTGGCTTTAACCTGACGCTCCCATAGGCTGGTGTCTGTCAGGCAGACTTCGTACATGTGCCTTTTGTGTGCTGGCACTGCGCGGCCCTCAGCCTCAGCCTTCCCAGAAGGAGCGTGGAGAGCGGTGGTTTTCTTCCTCAAGGCCTTGCTCTTTTATTGTGTCCCAGCCCACTCTTATTTTCATAGACAAAGAAGCTCTCAGTCATCCCATTTTCACGACATCCCACATCATCCTCCACACCTGATCTCGCCTTGGTGCCATCTCTGGACCCGACCAATCTCGAGCTCAGCCCTGTCGCTCTCGGAATTGTTGCGTCTCAATACCAATATCTCAAAGCTGCAATGTCGGCTGCGTTGAAGTCCAATGTAAGCTTGCGCTTAAGAAGTGCGTTCTGGCGACTGCTCAACCTCCTTCGTCAGAGCCCTGTAGCCAACACAACGAATCAAGAATCCACAATGAGATTGAGCTATCCAAATCTGGAAAATGCCAAAACTCATTTTCGTATGCTTGCTCTGAAGCCGTCGAAAGACTTCGGTGCCGATATCAAATGCCACGTCCACAACCGATCACAGCATCGCCGCCCAGCATTCGAAGCCTTGTCTTACAGATGGGGGAATCCTGAAGACACCACCACCATTTATGTCCGCTTGACTGCGTACCAAGGAGAAGAAGAATCCGACGAGACTCCATATCGAGCATGGTCTGCGACGCGCAACTTGGAACAAGCTCTGCGCGCTTTGCGACTACCTGACCAAGACCGTCTTCTCTGGGTAGATGCCCTTTGCATAAATCAAGAAGACCCGCTTGAGAGAAGCCAACAGGTCCAAGCAATGGGCCTGATTTATCAGGCATGCAAGCGCGATCTCCTGTGGCTCGGTCCGGAGGATGCTCAGATCAGTCGAGCCATGAAACTCATTCCTAGGATCCAGGGCCATGGCGAAAGCGGTCATGACAAAACTTGCACATCGATGGTTGGCACCGAAAAAACAACCTTCTCGGCCTTCTCAGATCAGGACTGGGATGACATGAGGAGTCTTGTCCTACATCCAGAGGTTTGGGACAGAGTCTGGATCATCCAAGAACTGATACTGTCGCCCGAATTTACCCTCGTTTGTGGGAATGACACACTGGACTGGAAGTGCATTGACAGCGTGCTCGACGACAACCTTGACATCAGGGCTCAGCCCGACTCGCCGGGGCCCTTGTCCACAAGGATTGCTCAAGTTATGATGAAAATTGGCGCCATTAGGCTGTATCGAGTGCCGCCAGAAACAACTATACATTTGTTTGACAGGTCCTTGCTGTCAACGTTCTTCTGGTTCCTGGACTGGAAAGCAACAAACGATATGGACAAGGTTTACGCAGTCCTAGCCATCACGGCAGACGGAGTGGGCTTGGATGTGAACTACGGAAAGAGCATGGATCAGTTGTCAATCGACTTTGCCAAATTATGCCTTGCCCAAGGCAGCGCAGCGTTACTTTCCCACAGCACAAGCTATTGCGTCGAGAAATCCCGATACCTCAAACAGCACCCTAGCGGTCCTGAGAGTCGCATTGCTGAGGAGGAAGCTCTTGTTCCTCGCAGAAAGGACTGGCCCACCTGGATTCATGACTTGTCCGACAAGACTGGCATTGCATCTGCCAAAATCGTTGGCCTCTCAACATCAGGAGTGTCAAGGTATAACGCATGTGGTAGTTCCAAGGCCACAGCGCCCCTGCAAGTCTTTAATGGGAGGATTGCACGTTCGCTCCAACTATTCATGGGTGGGGTGTTCATCGATTCGGTTGCACTCGTCAATTCCGTTACTCTCTGGACCGAGGGCGAGACACGACGAGATCGATGGATTCGTGACGTTCTCGCTTGGGCGCCATCCGAGACGAAGCAGTCGGATGCAACGTCAAAGCCGTACCCGTGGTCTGACTGGAAGAACGAATGCGTTCTCACGGCGTATTGGCGCACCATCGTTGCAGACCGCCGGCTTGATAAACGGCTCACCGAGGACGAACTAAGAGAGCGAAAGTGGTACATGGAGATCTCAGAGGACTCGGATATACCCGAGGAGATCTTTGACCTCGCGGGCTGGCGCTTTGGCACGACATTGGCCAACATGTACTGTATGCTCCCACCTCAGGCGAGAGCTGGGGATGTCCTTTGCGTACCGTATGGTGGGAAAGTGCCACTGCTACTTCGACCGCGAGGCGGAGATGATGAGATGTATGACCTAGTCGGAGAGGCATACGTGCATGGTCTTATGGATGGAACGGCTATACTTCGATCCTTTGTGAGTATGATGGATTTGATGGGGGGTGAGTTTGATTCCAGTCGCGATTATGAAGATGTGCATAGAATGATGAAAGAGGAGCCGGCTGAAAAGCAGTTCCGTATGACGACATTTGCTATTGCGTAATGATACTACCCAAGTTAGGTAGTCTACGAGTTTCTTCATGTGCATGGATAAAACAGGTGGAAGGAAAAGGCCTCGATAGAATATGCTCGGTCTTGACATACCATCTATTGCCAACGTACCTGGCGCAATATCGCTTGATGGTGCAGACTTGTTGCAGGATAGTTAGGTCAGTGATCTGGACGGTTTCAGACATCACAGGATGAGAGGAGAATCAGTATGGTGGGCCTCGCTCCATCAAGAGGAGAGTTGTAGTTATTCATTGAGTCTGTCTCTGCAGGAATCATGAGGTAGGGGTCCTCGCCGAGCCTAGATCACGGTTTTGGTGCGAATCTCTCCGATCCCGCCCGAAACTCCGTGGCAGCAGCGCTACGTGCAACACCACTTAGACACCTACAATACACTCTTTCTTGGAGGAAATGAGATATGGAACTCAACATGCAGATTTAACTGTGCTCGATTTGCTCTCCAGATCACCAACATATGAAAGTTGAACGAGTGTGATCTATATACATGATTGATACTTGTTGTCCTGATCTACAGGGGCATAATAGGGGGATCGACTTCTGATCAGCAGACCGAAAGTCCTGATCGACAGGCGTAGTTGCCTGATCTGTGCCGAAGCTTGCCATACGCCAACACTCTTTGCTGACTTTGAAACCTTTCTACCCTTTTAAGCATGGTGCCACCGCCTGCGACAAGATGCAAATACTGTATTTGTGGGATGAGTAATCTAGAACTCAGCGGACGCAATACCCGTTTGGGACTGAATCAAGTGTAAGATACCCAAGTACCCAAAGTACCTGCTTGGTAGTAGTAGGTACTTACGTACCCTGAGGTGGCAAGTGGCCTGGCGCACGGCTGGAGAGTTCTTTGAAGTACAAAGTACGTGACAGTCTGATGGTCTACCACTACCAGGAGACAAGTTTTGTGAACAGAATCTATTGGCCGGACAACAGATTCTCGTCAATCTTAGTACCCGTTGTTCACCCAAGCTGACGTGCGCCGCCAACCATGCGTTCCTTTCCGGAGAATAGAACCCCTCCACGAGTTGCCCTTCCAGCTTTTCCAGTTGAGTTCCGAAACCATCGAGAAGACCAGAGATCGATTCTATTAGAAACCGCAGGACTTCCACTTCGTTTGAATCGCTGATTTTCTCAACTGGAACATCGCTTTGACGATGCGCTATTAAAGCAAGATCAGGTTGGTGTAGCCGTTGAATACGGAGATATCGAAGGACGCTACTTGGTAGCGGATCGGTGAGAGTGAGGGAGATGGTAGAGGTCGAATCGAGCCCATCCGATACCCAGAGTTTGTGCTTTTGCTCAAAAAATGGCGCCATAGGATGCGTCGTGAGAATGAGGTCATAGCTGTCGTTGGGATTACCGGGCATGACAAAGCCATAGAGACGTCAAAGGCGATTGTTTGGAATAGGCCCATAATTGATGAAAACCTGGAAGAACAATTCTAGGTAAGCGCATAATTGGTAGCATCAGAAAACAAGATGGACGTACCTGGTCCCCCACTTCGTAGTCTTTCCCCGCGAGAACAGAGAGGTCTCCAGACAAGATATCGTAGCGGTGACACTGCCCAACCTCGGACGAGTGGTTCAACATGTCCGCGAAGGGCGCCAAAAGTCGAATCGAATCTCCATCGGGCAGCTTAAAATCCATCGCACGACTCCACGTTACTCATGTTGGTCTCGAAGCCTTAGCCCACTTACTCCCATTATGCATTGTGGGCCGAAGTTGATGGTGAATGTTCCATCATGTGATCTCGGTTAATCGGTCTTGGCTGATCTCATTGCATCTTGAATCACCCGACTCGTTGCTCCGCCACGATTCGCATAACGTACCTCAGCGTGTGCGCGAAAATATGTTTCGCAGCACTTTGCACCCCACCTCTTAGCCAGTGCGTCCTTGCCTTCGGGGCCTCGAGAAACCGTTATAACGACTGTCCCATGGACGAGCTCCTGCCATCCTACGAAAGCGCCATCAAGCAAGATCCATGGGAACTCATCGCGCGATATCTGCCTTCAGAGGACCTATGTTCTACCGCGCTGGTATGTGAGAGGTGGAATGCAATATTCACGCCGCAACTCTGGGGAAATCCTGCGTCGCATTTTGGCGTACAAAATGATACAGTATATGGTATGGACCCTCATGCAGTCAGTGTCTCTCGCGAAAAAGAGAAAGCCGGGTATAAGAGAGCAGACGAGACAGTTGGTAAACTGGCACTCTGAGTGTATTCAAAGCCATTTACTCCACTAGAAGCTCCTGCGTATCCGCGCTTAATCTGGCTTTTTCGTTCTCGCCAGAGACTATCATTCATTTATTCTAATAGGTTACAGTTGCCCTAACCAAATTCAAGCGCACTTTATACTGGGCTCGATTGAATGTGCGCGAGCTGACGCACACGCTTCACCTTCCCCCAGCACACGCGGAGATCTACGGCGGTCCGCACGCGGAGTGGCTCCAAGATTGTTTGGAGAGACTACCCCGGCTTCAATGCCTGATCGTGCATGGCTTGCCTTTTTTCGATCATGGCTCACTCCTGACACTGCGCCATTCGAGCTTATGGTGGCGGCAAAGTCATCCTGATGCGTTTCCAGCGTTCGGATTGCGGTTGCTGGACGCCTCGGGTTGCATGAATGCAACTAGCACAGGTCTTGCGGAAGCTCTTACGCACTTTCCAGATCTAGTCTCACTAGATTTGTCAAGGACGCATGCTGCCAAAGATGTATCTGTTCTGGGCAAGCTCAAGCATTTCAGAAATTTGCGTATCTTGAAGTTGAAGGGCATGGGCCTGAGGGACTCGGAATTTTCTGTTGTATCGTCCGCAATCGGGTATCGCGTGAGGAGTCTCGACGTAAGCGACAATCAGCTCACGGATGCCAGTGCTCGGCTGCTACTTCAACACTGTCTGAAAGATCCGACACATGAACTTCACATACCCAGTTTATCGCATGCGCCGATCAGACATGCACGACCAGCTGGAGAAATGGACAATTTCGCGATTGAGGATCTGGACGGTCACCTGCGCAAGAAATTGACACAGGGGTTCGTTGGAAGTTTGGCAATCGAAGAAGCGAGGGGGGCGGGCATTACGCACCTCTATCTGTCAAATAACGGTATGACAGTTGAAGGCATATCTGGTCTCCTTCGATCGAAACAGTTGCAGATTTTGGACATAGGGACACTACCAGTGGCCATACAGGAACCTCGCAATCCCGTCTCTGACAGAGCCGCGCGAATCGTGCCTCTGCCGGGCGTCGAGAAGCTCACGCCTGTACTCACCGACAGTGCATCGGCCAGGCTAGTGTATTTGAGGGTCAATTACAAAATTGTTACGGAGAACGCTCCTGAGGGCACAATGCCGACTCAGCGGGCAGAGCTGGCTGGCGATGCTGGCTTGTACGCTACTGAAAATGCCCACGAGCTGGACGTCGTCGATCCTCCTGCGCCTGAGCTCGATGCGGGTGATACAGGCGTCTATGAGCTTCCTGGAGATACAATCCCTCCAACTGAACTTCCCGTTGCACTAACGCCCGGAGGCGCTCAGCAGAATAACGGTTCTACGACCGGGCATCCTAGGCATCCCTTGGTCAGTGGTCGACGAACCCCTATTATCGAAGTGACCTCTGAAACTCCAGAGATAAAGCGCGGACCAGCTTACGCACCAGAACCAGTACATCCACCGTTATCGCCTTTGGATGCTGATACCCCAACATTAGATGCATCTGGAAGGCTTTCTCCAATCTCTCCTTTATTTGACGGAAAGGCCGAGCAACGCATCGAAAGTAATCACGCGAGAAACATTACTGAGCGACCGCGCCACGATTCAATGTACTTTGTTGAAGACCGCAAAGCGCGCTTAGAGCTACGGCAGTCGCAGGAAAACCGGCTCCATCCTGGGATGTTGCCCAAGCTTCAAACATTGGTCTTGACCGATGTTCCGTCAAAAACAGAAGAACGAGATGTGGTTGACCGTCTAATACAATTCATCGCAGATTGCGCAGAGGAAGAGGCCATCGCAAAGACAAGGGCAAGGCATACTTATATGCTTCCGCCGGGTCGAAGTCGCAACATCGCAGAGCGCGAATACGCGAGGAGTCTGTTCGCTCTGCGTCGAATCGTGGTTGAAATGGCACCTCCAGAAGCAGCACCTAAGAAGATCACCACAAGCTGGCGCGCGTATAAGTCGTCAACTGAAGATACCGACTCGGAAGCTTTCTGGGAAGCAGCTACCCATGACTTCTCTTTCTTTGGCGATGAAGAATGCGGCTTACCGGATGCCGACCAGGCTCGGCATTTGCCCTTGGCTGCAATGGATGGGCTGATGCTGGCCCCCAAAAGACCTGCCCCGCCACCCCAGCCGCGCCAGCCTGAGCCGGTGTCCAGACCTGTCCTTGATGTTGTATCTGAGGTTGCGAGATTTCGGAAAGACAAGAAGGCGCAGTATGTAACAGCCCTGCAACAGGGCGAGGCCGAGCCTTCGGTTGCAGGCTATTGGTCTGGAGATATAACAGTGATCAGGAAGACGAACGTCGAAGAGGGCACTCTGGACTTCTACGGAAATCGGTTCGAGTCGGGGTGGTTGTACCGTTGAAATGCAGAAGGTTGAGCAGGTATTTACTAACCTGGGGCACTTTCTGCAATTCGGAAAGGGTGAAACTAAAGGCGGACGAGCACGTTGAGTTTTATTGAACACCTAATTGTCCACTTCCTCAACTTTGCCGCATGCTAGGCTGCTGCAGTTATTAATCGGGAATGCTCTCGTGGCCCTGTAGAGTTGAATCATTGAACCAATGGAACTGCTTCCTCTGAAGTGGTGACCGGTTCTGCCCCACCCCACCTCAGCGCACCTTGGAGTAGGCTCAAACCCTCCTTTCACCATCGGATCTTCCGTGCTCCGCTCATTTCCTTCGATTTTTACGATTTCATTCAATCATTTATGGCAGCCATTCATCGTACCAATTTCGTAATTTTCTAGTGACGACTTCGTCTCATTGTGGCCTCGCGCCTGCAAGGCTGCAGACAAGGAGCTTATCAACCACAAGGCAGCACAATTCTTCAGCATTGATTTCTTCGTAACACAAGCGCTATTGTCTCGACTTGAATATCCTTCTATTGATTCTCTTCCAACCCATAACTTCTACCAATCAATATGGGGAATTCTTCGTCGAAGTCTCGACCAAATGTCGCTGCACAAGACCGCCAGCCTGCAAGGAGGTACAAGAGAACAGGACGGTCAAGACCAGAATCAATCTCTCCATCAGACGTTGATGCCGCACGCTTCATATATGGATCGAATCTCTTCACTACGCTTACTCCAAGCAATCTTGATGTACCAAGACGACATCAGACCAGGAACCGAAGCTCCGGAAGACCGCGGAACAGTCGCAATGTCGTACCCAGTAGCATATCTCGGGATCCACCACTGCCTGAGCAGAGGAGACAGCATCGAAATGTCCATCGCCATAGAAGCAGGAGCAGGAGCAGGAGCAGGAATAGGAACAGAACCACAAGCCGTGCAGGTCAGCCTAGTACACGCCCACGCCGACACCACAAGGCTGACAGCCTCACATCGTCTACACGGCGTTCACATATCCCCGCCCCCAAGGCTGCACCCACTATACCGCCACTGTCTCCACCCAGGCGGCAAGTACGGTTCGACCATAAGGCGTCCACAATAGTCTCAGAAGTCGTCGTACCACCACGGCGGCCACCCGAAAAGGAGTGCATGATCTGCACCGAAACCCGTTCCATTCACCGATTCCCCAACCGCACACCAACCGCATCTTGCGCCCACGAAATCACCACCTGCCGCCGCTGTCTCCGTACCTGGATCGAGACGTCCTTCGCAACCAACCTCTGGGACCACATCTCGTGCCCCGAGTGTGGAGAGCGCATGCAACACGCCGNCATCCGGGCCTTCGCCTCNCCTGAGATCTTCCGTCGCTACGACCGCCTGGCCACAAAAGCCGCGCTAGAAGCCATCCCAGGATTCACCTGGTGCATAGCCAAAGACTGCAGTTCTGGGCAAGTACACAGCTCCCGAGCCCCGAAATTCAAATGCAGGGTGTGTAAGGCGCAGCACTGCACGGCGTGCAATGTGCCCTGGCACAGTGGGGAGAAGTGCGACGAGTACGATGAGAGGGTGAATGGGGAGCGGAGGAGGGCGGAGAGGAAGGTGCAGGATGCGGCGAGTAGGGCGTGGATCAAAAGGTCGGCGAAGAAGTGTCCCGGGTGTGGGTGGCGCATTGAAAAGATTGCTGGGTGTGATCATATGACGTGTAAGTCTTGCTGATTCGTTGCTGGGGTGCGAGTTGGGACGGTGTTGCTAACGTGTGAATAGGTTCAAAGTGTAGACACGAGTTTTGCTGGCAATGCCTGGCGGCTTTTGAGCCGATTAGAAGTGGAGGAAATCATATGCATAATCTTGGCTGTACGTACCGGGTGTAAGAGGAGATATTCCCTCATCATTTCTAAATTGTGGGCGGAGTTTTGTTGGAGCTTAGGGGCTGTGTACTGGTGCGTTATGCTTGTTGGTGCCTATTTGCTAAGACGAGGAGGGGCTGCTGAACACGAGCGGTGGCAGCTAGGCTACCGACTTGGGGTGGGTGTGCCGGTAGATCTGAACAACTGAATTTGAACGAACGTTGTGGATAGTCTGGATGTTGGAAAACCGTTGGTAATGGGATCCTGAATGACGTGCTTAGTCGTATTGCACGCTGAGGTTGTCAGAGTTGAAATAGCTTCGATATTCCTTTCGTCTCCTGCAGAACAACCTGTAGACAGTTTCATAGAAATGCGTGCATCGCTGGCTCGCCCATCCCCACTCTAGGGCCGCGTGTTCAAAAAATAGCTTTCAGCAGTTGGCTAACCTAGCGACATCAACGAGACGAGACCGTAGGCGGAGTTGTTACCTTCTAGGACAACCAGGCGGTTGATGCGAGCTGTGCCTCCCTCAACAGACATGGCCTGAGAAATGGTTCTGTTGGATGATTGAAGAATTGCGCCTAAAAGGGGGAGAGCGGGTGGGCGGATCTCACTGGCACGATGACAATGATACCGCGTAAAATCAAAGTCTATGAGCAAGAGGAGACGATTGTGATATCGCCTTTTTGAGCCTCTACTATGAACCTTCGAGCACGGTGTGGATCGCTGAGAAAAACCATCGGGAGGGTTGAGGAAAAAGCGGACAAGATTCGGCGAACCCCGCATCAGGTAACCCTTTGCTAGACGAGATGGAAAAGACGGTGAACGAGAAGAAGGCGAAACAAGTTTCCTGCATGATCGCGTGGGGCGCGTTAGCCGGAAGGACGGGTACCTGAAGGAATCTCTAAGAAGTGCGTCATAGGCCCTGGCGCCATTCGTAAACGAGTCCCACGTGGGCGGAGATCTGGGGTCTTTTGTCGAGATCTTGGTTATGTTCGTTTTCCGGTACTTGCAGATATGCGAAGGTTGAAAAAAAGGGGGCTGGTTGTTATTGAAATGGCGAACTTCGGTTGCACGCACTAACTCTCTGATGGATATTGTATGGCTTTAGGATTTGCCCGTGGTCTCTGGAGCGTATTTGTGAATCCCATCGCCGTTGCTGGCGCCATATCGAAGTCGCGGGACTCTCACACTAGAAATTGAGGTGGAATGTGCAGGCTCTGAAAGCGGGTACTTGCGCTCCTGTCTGATGTGTATCTAGATGGCAGCTCAACGTCAGATAGCTTTCCCAAGGAAAGTCCGAGACATTTGTGCATTTCCTGCGGCATCTTCGCGAATTGCGCCCACCCCAAGATCACCATGCATGTTTGTGGCGCTAAGGTCGCAAGTGGGCCGGCTAGGCTGTTTTGGGATAGCGCATGTTCAGGGCGGGCAACCCCAACTTCACACCTCGAGTGAACGGGAATTGCGAGAGCCATCACCCACGCCGACGCCATTCACTCTGCGCGTCTCGCGTCATTATCTCACCCCGTTGGCAAGCCGGCTGCTAGTCGAGCGGCTCACGTTCACGCGCCTGCAGTAGGTTGCGGTAGGTTGCGGTGGGCTACGTTGCACCAAAGTCGCGTTATCCCTTGCGGGCGACTCTCACTTTCCGCGCCCTTTTTTCGGCACCCTCACACTCTTCGACATGGCCCCAGTGCCTGATACACCCCGACCACGCGTTCGAAGTTCCGCCAGACCGCCCAGACGATACTATCCCGACTCAGCACCTCCCCCCAAGAGGCGCAAGTACATCCCCGGCGGGCCAGGTGGCGGCGGAAGATACGTGGATGACGAAGGGCACGAAACGCCTGTTGGAGGTACTGGACCAGGCGGCTACGCATACACCGGACCACGCGGCCGCATCGGCCGAATGAACGCTGAAAGACAAGGGCTCCCCCTCCCCGCGCCCACGCCGTCCTACTCGCGACCCCGACGCGAAAGGCCGCCAGCTGGACCGCGATCCAGCTCGGCCGCTGCCGTTGCCGCCGCCGTGGCGCAAAGCGACGGATATAAACCCCGGGAGGAGAGGGGATGGGAGGAATTTCACCAGACGTTGGATATCGATGCGGACCTGCCCATATTCAGCGCCGACCAGGTCGATGGTATCAGTCCCCCGGAATCCGCGCCGGGAACGCCGCTGAATGGCACCTCGAAGCAGTTTGCAATCGAGAGCGGCGTCTCTGCACAGCTAGAAGGGTTGCGTGCTCAACAAGGACCTCACGACGCGGAGCAAGACGCCAGCGCGGCGGGGCCCAATGGCGTACCTGCAACGGCAACGCCCGCCAAGCGGCGTCCTGGACGACCACCTCGAAAGGTGGATTCGATGCTGAATGGCTTGGGATCTCCGCCTCGACCTCGCATCAATCCTCTCCCGACGATGAACCCGAAAGAAAAGCTCAATCTACCAAAACCGTCCGTTCGTGAGGTAGACCCATTCAAGCTGTACGAGGAAAGCGATGGGGTCAAGGTCAACTACGTTGATCGAACAATGGCGAATATCGGATATCAAGAGAGCGAAGTGTTTAACAAACCGGAGAGGAGCCTGATCCGCGTACCTGAAGGCTCGATCGAAGAAGATCTGGATCTGAAGACAGAGACGGACGGCGCGACGGCTGTGGCGGTTGGGCGTGTTGAGTACGACATGGACGAGCAGGACGATCGCTGGCTAGATTCCGTGAACGCGCAACGCAAAGAAGAAGGCGTTGAAGCAATTAAGCCGGCTATATTCGAGGTGACGATAACTCAAATCGAGAAGGAGTGGCACGCGCTCGAGAAACGTAAGACAACTTGTATGCGAATAATGGAGACGGTTGTGGCTGACTTTGATAGGTATCCCCAAACCGAATCCGAAACCACCGCAGACGCATCGTCCTCGCTCTAGTTCGGCGGCTGCAGTCAATGGCGAACCAGCGGGTCAAGGGGATGAGCAGGATACAAAGTGCGCCATATGTGATGACGGCGACTGTGAGAACACCAATGCGATTGTGTTCTGTGATGGCTGCGATCTCGCAGTGCACCAAGAGTGTTACGGTGTGCCATTTATCCCAGAGGGGCAATGGCTCTGCAGGCGCTGCCAGTTAGTGGGGCGTGGCACCCCTGTGAGTGAGCAACCGGTATGTCTGGCCCTCGCACACATGCTCCTGGCTAATAATGGTAGGGCTGCATATTCTGTCCAAATATAGATGGAGCCTTCAAGCAAACCACAGCTATGAAGTGGGCCCACCTGCTCTGTGCCATGTGGATACCCGAAGTGTCCCTAGGCAATTCGACATTCCAAGAACCTGTTCAGGACGTGGAGAAGGTTCCGAAGACACGCTGGAAGCTGGTGAGTGATTTGCCTGTGACCCGAAGGATAATTGAACTAACCCTTCGACAGACGTGCTACATCTGCAAGCAAAAGATGGGCGCATGCATCCAATGCGGGCACAAGTCATGCTTTGAGGCTTTCCATGTCACTTGCGCGCGAAGAGCTCGGCTCTGCCTGAAAATGAAGTCTTCGCAGTCCTCGAATCCGCTTGACGCCAGCGTACTCAAAGCATACTGTGACCGACACTCACCTCACGATTGGCGCCGAGAGAACGACGTCGAAGGCGCGCTCGCAGATGCCAAAGACTTCTACCGGAACACCATGCGCCATGCTCGCTGGGGTGACAGTCAAGCGTATGCCCTCTCGATCGGTTCAGTGCCTCCAATCCAGTCCGTCGAAGACGACGATGACGCCGGTGGTAGCAGGCGCAGACGCGGGCAGCAGACGAAATCCTGGCGGATGCCCTCGGGTGCTCCAGTGGTACCTCAGGCCGTTTACCATAACGTGGAGAATGCGCTAATCAAGTTCAACGTACGCAAACGTAAGGAGTTCGTGCAAGAAGCGTGCAAATACTGGACCCTCAAGCGAGAGGCAAGACGCGGCGCCGCTCTTCTCAAACGACTCCAACTCCAGATGGAAGCGTTCTCCTCCATGGAGATCACCCGCCGCAACTTTGTGGGCATGGGTGCTGCTGGCCGACCTAGACTCCAACGGCGCATCGAGTTCGCCGAACGCCTCGAGGATGACATGGAACAGATCCGCGTCCTATGCCAAATGATCAAGCAACGCGAGGAACAGAAGTTACAAGACGCTCTGACCTTGACGAAGATTTTGGATTGCGTATACTTCCCCATACCGCCTCTGCTCGAACCGATTTTGAAGAGGGCCATCAAGTAAGCCGCTCCCAAGCGTATCCTGAATGCATCACTAACTCCAACGCAGTTATGACAGCAAGCACGTCTTTCACGACGGCCTTGTTGCTATGAAGAAGAAGCTGAGCGAGAAATACTACACGTCTGTGCAGAGCTTCAGCGAGGAAATGGCGGCAGTTTTTAGTAGCGGCATTGGCTTCGCGACCATCACAAACGTTAGCGAAGCTGAAGAGCAGCTGGGCGGTGTGGCGCACAGCTCATTGACGTCTGAGCAGAAAGAAAAGAAAAAGCTGGCTAAGCGGATCATCAAGGGAGTGCAGCCCCTGTTCGAGGAAGCAATGCAAAAGGAATCGGACCTGGCTGGCCGACCTTTCGAAAGGGAGATTCCGAATCTCGAGGACCTTCTCGATCAGAAGTTGCGCGCACGACGGCTTACATTGACTGGTGCCGACGCTTCTTCTGACGGCAATATGTTGGCCGTTGCTGAGGGTGACGCCAACGGCCAAGATGTGACCATGGAGGACGCGGAAGGCGCAACTCAGGAGAAAGAAGCTGTCCATCTTGCACCTACCCCCGAAGACCATCCTGAAGATCGTCATACCCTGCACGACGACGCTGCTGACGAGGCGGCTATCGAGGCTCAACTCGGACAGGATGCCAGGCATGCCAATGGCGAGCCCGCCGCCGACGCCATGGAGGTTGATCAAGAAGGCAACAGTGAAGACGGCCAGACCGGACAGCTAACTCCGCCAGGCTCAGACCAAGACTTGCTGCATCCCCTCCACTACGGTGGGATACCGTGGTACATGAAGGAATTCGACCCTGATGGCACGACTGTTTACGAGGAGCGTTGGACAGGCCGAGAGGTTCTCCGAGACATGAGCGAGGAGCTCAGCGAGCTCGACGACGACGAGCTTAACGACTTGGCAGGTGTACCCATTGACCCGGCACTACTGATTCCGGCGGATGGGTCGGCGCCCGAAACAGGTGTTGCAGAAACACTCCAGAAGGCGGCGGCGCGAAAACAGAAGAAACGCGCGAGGGGGTATCGGTAGCGTTTGGGGTTCTTACTTGTTCTCTGGGCAAGCGCAATTCTAACTCATGCGGTTGTGGCATGGCTAATATTTGTATCATACTTGTCTAAGCAAATCCTCGGGGAGAGGCGTGGCGGGCGTTTGGCTCTGATGGGAACGCGTGGGCCAGTGCGCGATCTTGTTCCATACACGGCGTCTTGGGCCTTTTTTTTTTTTGGCAAAGTATTTTAGCATAAGAGCCCTCTGTTTCGACACCTTATGCAAAGCATTACACTGGTCCAGTACTGTCCCACTGCGAGACGGTGCTTTCGTCCGTCAATGCGCGGTTTGTGCTCGAAACTGCGAAGAATCCTCGCAACGTGCGAACGGCTTTTGGTCTTCAAGCACCAGAAATACCGAGCAGGTAATTGCTCGTCACAAGCAGCAAGTTCAAGTTCGACGCGAAAGTCGATTTGGCAGCCAAGAAACACGTAAGACAAGGGCGGAGCGGACAGGGCGAGCAGGGGCGGCGTGCGGTCATTGCCTCACTTCAGCTCCCTCCGCGTGGCTGCCTCTTTGTCTCCTTCACCAGCGCCCTCTCACCTCGCTCCCCATAAATACCCTGCAGCGCCCGCCTCCCTCACCTCTACACCCACCCATCTGCCCTCTCCCGCAGCGCAGCGCCTTCACCCTTCACCCTGCCTGCACCGCGTTTTCACTCTTCCGCTCTCTCGCTGCAGCCTTAGCGCGGTTTCTTATATAAGGGCGCTCCCGAAATTTCCAGCCTACCACCCCCGACAAACAACACCTGTTTAACCCGCTCACCCACGGCCACATCGACAGCGTATCAGCATGGCTTCCATGGAGTACGAGACCGACCAGCGCGGCTACGATGGTTTGTCTCCCTTTCCCCGACGGCACCCCCGCCAGCGGTATGCTGACCAGACGCGCAGACGAGCCCCGTGGCTACGACCGCGACCGCAGCAGGTCTCCCCGCGGCGATCGTCGTGATCTAGACGACTCTCGCGCCCGAAGCGCGTCCCCCAATGGTCGCGACGGCCGGTAAGTCGAACCCCCCGCGTGTTGAGGTGCGAGCAGTAGCTGACCATCTGCGGGATGCGCAGGGCCCCTCCGCCTGAGCGTGACGACGATGACAGTAGCCGCAACCCCGGCTCAAATCTCTTCGTGACCGGCATCCACCCCAGCCTTACCGAGGACGAGGTGACGCGCCTGTTCGAGAAATATGGCGAGGTGGAGAAGTGCAACATCATGCGCGATCCCCATACCAAGGAATCGCGCGGCTTCGGCTTCGTCAAGATGGTCACCTCTGACCAGGCTGACGCTGCCAAGGAGGGCCTCCAAGGTGAAGTCCATCAAGGCAGGACACTGAGCATCGAGAAGGCCCGCCGTGCCCGACCGCGTACTCCCACTCCCGGCAAGTACTACGGCCCGCCCAAGCGTGGTAAGCTCACCCGATCCTGCCTCGATACGTTGTCGCTCACAAGGATACAGAGTTCGGCCGTGGCCGTGGAGGACCCCCTCGCTATGGAGACCGCTACGACGATCGTCGAGGCGGCGGCGGCTACTACGGCGGCGGCGGCGGCGGCGGTGGACGACGCGATGATTACGGCGGTGGCAGCGGCGGAGGCTACGGCTCCCGTGGCTCCTCTCGCTATGATGACCGACCATACCGCCGCGAGCGAGACGACTACGGCCCGCGTGGTGTCGACCGTTATGCTTCTCGCGACGACCGCTACGGCCGGGAAGACCGCCGTGGTGGTGGCGGAGGCAGCGGAGGATACTACGACCGCCCGCCACCTCCGGCTGCTGGTGCTGGAGGCTACGGTGACGCACCTCCCCCTCGTCAAGACGCCTACTCCGGTGGCGGGAGCAGGCCGTATGACGACCGTGGTGATGATTACCGATACTCTCACTAGATTTGTCGCTGACTCTTGCAGAGCCGAAACGGTTTTGAGGCGCTGAAGCTCCTCCCCGGTTTGGCGACAATCACACGGCTCATCTCCATCATGTAACCCTATACACTTCTTATTGCGGATCGGTTTAATACGGCTCTACATCACACATTCGGGGATATGGGCGACAAAAGTACTTTCGATATGGTTCACAGCACAGCACAAGGTAGCAGCATACTTCCCAAAGCCTGCCATCTTGTAGCTACGGCATCTTTTCATCATCACGGTCTCGGCGACTCGGTGGATTTCCTTAGGAGAAACGGTAACAGCTCGTCGATAAAGGCCCCTGGCTCCAGCATCATGGCCTGGGGGCATAATCGTCTTCGTCTGCATCGACACCCAAATTGTACTTCTATATGTTCTCCATGCGATGCACCTCTGGACGTCAATAATCAGTCGTCACCACTTTCCGCGCCATCAGCACACTTTAAATTTGCACTATCGTTACTGGCCTCGGCGCTCAAGAGTTGCCTACTTCACCATCACGACGCATTCGACTTGACAACCCATCCGCCATTTGACACAGCAAATGCTGCATCCAATGCACGCCTATCTCAAGACCCGTATTTTACTGGAGAGCACACACCCATGCCAGATTACGACGCACCCGATAAGCCTCGGAGTAAGCAGACTTCTTAGCCAGTGCCATGTCAGCCATCACGACAGTTCTCATAGGAACGCCACCACAACCGCATATCAGTAAACCACATGGCTATGATCCGCGTAGATCTGACATGGCTTGAGGTGCGTGTCCCCACTCCCATTCTCCCCATACGTCATTTTCTTGGTCTCGGCGCTCTCCTCGTCGGGCTCGTGGTAGCCACACTCACCTGCAGGCCTAAAAAACTCCATCCTTCCACGGCCGTGTCACTTTCCCTCGAACGCCTCCACTGGCCATCGAGGACCTTTGCCATATACTTTGCCGAGGGAAAACTTCCCGAGCATTGCTCAAGACTGGTTATTGCAAGTCTGCCATTCAGTAGCAAATCTAAAGGACATCCTATTTCCCGGAAGGAAAGAGCTCATAGCCGCTATAGTGGAGCCGAGGAATTGCGAGCACGTCCCCTGCATAGGGCATGGCTCAAATCGTCATGATGAAGAGATGTGCGGACCATATGCAGGACATGCGCAGTCTAGGCTGTGTCGCAATATAGTCAGCCCTACGTATATGCAAACTAAGGGGCAGCTTACGTCGCTGAAGCATATTGGGTTCCGTCAGGTAGTATCAACAAAGACAGACGCTCAGCCGTATACTCTGAGCTAAATATATCTTGGTAACTTCGTTCACTTGTTCGTCCAATTGACATTGTGAAGCCATTGTGCGAAGCTTTCCGGTAGTGGCTGTGATTGAAAGGCATCTGTTCGTGCTGCGTGGTGCGGATGTAGACAGGTTGGGCAGTGTTGGCAGCGCTCCGAAACTGAAAATACAAGATAAGACCCGCAAAGGATACAGCTGGTAAAGTGGCATCCCGAGTGTATTCTGTGCTGTTTGCTCGTGGTGGCAGGGGTAGGTCGAGGGGCGGGTGGGTCTGATTTGGCGATCTAACGATGCCTCCGCCCCCAGGCTTTGGCGTTGGCAACTTCTGAAAGGGAGGCCTGATGCCGTGCCTCCTTTCGCACCCTCGCACTTGTGCGCCTTCGTGACTCTTCACTCTCTTTACTTCATCCATCTGTTCTTTCGCTCAGCGGTCTCATTTTGGGCCCTGCGCGTTCGCTCCTTTTCGTCGTATTCGCGCGATCCTTCAACGGCCGATCACCTGTCGCTCAGCCTCGCCGCCTGCGCCAACGTGAAAGCCGCAACATTTCTACGACGACGACAAGCAACGATACATGACTTGACCACTGCGAACGCGCAACCTACCCTCGCCCGCCGCGCCCATATTCCCCGCGCCCGCCCGCCATGATCAACAAAAAGCTGATCCCCTTCCTCGCCGTCACCGTCGTCGTCTTCTTCCTCTTCCTCTACTCGTCGCAAACGGCGCGCTCAGCATGGCGCGGCCTCCCGGAGCGCGTCGGCTTGGGCGAGCACGTTAGCGACGGCAGTGACAGCAGTCAACCAGCCGTGCCTGACAGCTACAGCGGGGACCTTCCAACGGGTGACAGCAGCCCACCCAAAGACCCAAACTACATCAACTGGAACCCCAAGCCCGACTTCCGGCCCGGCACGCCCATGCCCTCGGGCCACAACTACACCTCGATCCTCGTCATCGCCAAAACGAAGGAAGAAGACACAACGTGGATGGACCGGGAGCTGCCCAACCAAGAGAAGGCGATTTATGTGGCCGACGACCCAAACGCGCCGCTGCACCCGCCCAAGAACAAAGGGCACGAGGTCATGGTCTATCTGTCCTGGATCATTGACAACTACGACAACCTGCCCGACGTCGCCATCTTCATGCACGCGCACCAGTTCACCTGGCACAACGACGACATCCTGGGCCACAACGCCGCCGAGCTGGTGAAGCGCCTGTCGCGCCAGCGCGTGTGGCGCGAGGGCTTTGTCAACATGCGGTGTAGCTGGTACCCGGGCTGTCCGGATTGGATGCACCCGGGCGAGACGGAGGAGAATGTGTACAAGCAAGAGGAAGTGCTGCTGGCCAAGAGCTGGTCGGAGCTGTTCCCGCTGGACGAGATTCCGAGCGTGTTGGCGCAGCCGTGCTGTGCGCAGTTTGCGCTGTCCAGGGAAAGAATCCAAGCGAAGCCGCATAGCCAGTACGTGTGGTACCGCGAATGGCTCTTCTCCACAAAGTTGCCCGATTTCCTCTCCGGACGTATCTGGGAGTACGTGTGGCAGTTTGTCTTCACAGGCTCAAACATATATTGTCCCAAAGAGCATATCTGCTTCTGCGATCAGTTCGGCAGCTGCTTTGGAGGCGAGGAGGAGTTTGAGAAGTTTCAGAAGGTGAAGAATGAGTTGGGCGATCGGGAGAGGGATCTGAGGGAGTGGGAGGATAAGGGGAAGGCTATCCAGGAGGCCAAGGATGAGGGCAGGCTCGACGAGGCGGAGCAGATGGATAAGCCCGAGCCCGGGAAGGATAAGGAGTTTAAGAAGGAGATTGATCGGTTAAGGCCGATTGTGGATAATTTGAAGAAGGAGGCGCTTGAGAGGGGGAAGGATCCGAAGAATAGGGCAAAGGAGGCCGGGAGGGAGTGGAAGGAGGGGGATGACTTTTAAGGGTATTTAGGGGTAGAAGGGTGATGGCGATGCATTTAAGGCGTTTGGCGATCGGCGTCAAGGGGATATGGTGGATTGTTTTGGGATCTACTTGGTGGTATTCCAGATGCGAAAATCTTAGCCGCAAAGGCCGTGGATCTTGGTGCCTAGAAAGAGGTCTCAAAGCCAATTTTCCTCTTCAAACTTCACTAGATACTCATTCTGAGACGGCAGTATTTCATACCCGATACGGATTTGGCGAGAGAAAGGGAGCTGAACCGCGTGATGCCATATCCGATGGACTGCAGATTATGGCTTTCAACAGCTTATGACTTCAACGGAGCATCTATTACCATAATTCAAAGACCTGGCTGTTCTGTTGGACGAGAAAACCTGTGGTGTAGGTCCACCAGCGTGCGAGCTAGGATCCACCCCCACCGTACTTTCATCCTGCGAACACCACAATCATGGCTGCCCCTCCACCTTCGGGAACCTTCCCGTTCCTCACGCTGCCAAAAGAGGTACGCCTGATGATCTACGACTTGTGGTACATCAAAGTCCACCACCGCGAGCTCAAATACAAATACACGGACGGCTACAAAGCCAGCCTCGTCTTCGTCACAGCACAGCTGCCTGGAATCTCCATCCGCCGCACCTGCCGACGAATACTCAATGAAGCCAGAGCCATCCTGGCGTCCCGACTTCTTCTACTCCACAAGATGCGCGCCGGGTCCATGAAGCTAATTCTCGATTATCACGGCATCAGCCGCGCGGCGCTCAAAGGCGTGATGCAATGCCTCAAGTGCCCCGACTTGGAGTCGTGTCCCGGAAACACGCCGATCAATGACGTTTTCCAAGGGCTAGCAAGACATGATGGAGATATACGCATACATGCGGACCTCCATCGGATCTTTGAGATGAGCAATAACCACGAAACACATCGACAACGCATGGCCGAGGTGGCCATCAAGTTTTACAGGCACCAGCCCACTGCTTCGGACAGATACCAAACAGTCCATCCACAAAGCGCATCGCAAATCGTGCTGAAGTTCTGCGGCTATGTGCTTGATCTGTTCACCTGGGCGTATTCCGAAAGCAAGGACTGGCCGCAGCTGAATCTTGAATTGGGGATTGCGGGCTTGGTGTCAGGCGTGGTTGGCATGGGCTCTGACTGGGAGTTGGAGGAGGAATATAGAGGTGCGGAGCCGTTTATGTGGCAGGATCCTAGAAGCAGACGAGGTTCAGCGTGGACGCCAAATAGGAAATTGGATATCTGTGCTTGGCGGCTCTTTCTAGATAAGAACATGGAGAGGGGTTGGCCGGTGAATGGATAGTATGATGTTGTAGAGGGGGCTGGAGGGCGTTTTCTGAAGAGGATTGAATAAATTGTTTAGTGGGGAGTGAGCGGCAGTATAGGTCTTCAAACTGCCTGGAGCAGTGTTGGCCGTGCATCAAGGGGTTGGCGTTAGGGCTGAAGGACTTCATACTGATCCTTGGACCTGCTGACATAACGCTCATTTTTTGACCCAAACACGAAGCCAATCACACGTGGGTGGAACTTCCAATGCAAACACGACAAACTCTCAAATTATCTCCTCCGCTGAAGCTCTGCTGGTCCGCACAAGCGACAGAGCAAGCAGCACTCCATACCAGGTGCGCATTTGCTGCTGCTCCCCAAACCAAACATGCGTCGCCCGGATGCTTGTACGAGATTTTCTCGCGCGCTGCTGCGGTCCATTGATCGCTACTTCCATCCCCAAATATCCTGAACCGTCTCCGATATCGTCAATTGCCTCCATTGCTTGCTCTGATCGGTTTCCCTAGGATTGCCCATTTCTAGCCAGTCACGGGTGTCTGCGTCGGGTGTTTGCGTCCACATTCCGCCGCCATGACGGCAAACGCGCCATATTACCAGATGCGCGGCCAGTTCACCTCCAGCGCAAACGAGCAATTTGTGCCCGACGATGTCGACCACTATGACCCCTCCGCCGTCGCATCCCATGTTATACTCTACTCAGACCGCCAAACGTCAGAGACGCCTATCAGTAGTCTCGAAGAGAACCACCCCCTCGCTGAGCTGCTCGAAGCTGCTACCACTGCCGCCGGACAGGCTGCCCAGGCTATGAATGCTGAAGCCGCCGACATGGGCGCACAAAAGGGCAAGAGGAAGCGGACCGCAAGTCCCGCAGGCGATGCTGCTGATAAAGCTCCTGCAAGCCATGGGCAGAGACAAATCACTCCAGGACCCAAGCGGGCACGAATAGACCCCCACCTACATGACATGGAAGGCAATGAGCGCGCCGGGTCTGAAAGTAGTAGTGTACCGCCGTCAACTGAATCTCTGCTGAACGAAGCTCGTGCTACAGGTGTCCACTCCGCCGCCGCCCTCTTCCGCCGCGCCTCAGAGAAAACCAGCCGCAAACACACCCGTCCGCCAATGTCGAAGCTCTTCATAACGCTTCAGTTGAGCCCAGAGAACTTCCTCCACCTCCAAGCCAAAGCCAAGAACTATATGCTGGACCCAGACCATAGCGAGAGGCAGAACTGCGTCGGCAGCAGGGGCAAGGGAGATACAGACATGGTCAAGTTGCGCCTCTTCAACTGCGTTCGCAATTTTCTCGAAGATGGCGTTGGCAAGGAGTTCTGGGGTGAGAATGTGGAGAAGCCAGGCGAGACGGAAGCCATGGAAGCTGCCCGCGCCCTGGGGGAGAACCAAGCACCTTCCGAAGAGAAGCTCGTCTGGCCCCGAGATGAAAACAAGATCATCAGCTACGTCACTCCTCTTCTCAGAAGAATGGTCACGAACGAACGGCAGCGCATGTACGCCATCGAGACGAGGAAGGGAAGCGCGAAGAAGAAGGAGGGAAGTGTGGAAGCGACGACAACAGGGGAAGAAGCTTCGCAACAGCCCACGGAGCAGTTCCACCCGGCTCTGGATGGTGAGGGCATACACTCGCCCACACCGAGCCAGACGCCGGGCCAACACTTCATCCCTTTGTCGCCCGCACAACCCCTACATCTTTATCCTTCAGATGTCAATCAGGCCATGTCCAACCAAAATCACCTTGTGAGTATATATCCCGGCCACCCAGGTATTCCCTACCCCGATATTCAACAGAATACCAGCTCTGCCGCCGTCGAGCTATCGCGCACCCCAAAGCTCCCGCTACCAAAGACTCCGCCCACCGAGCCGTATCTTCGCATCATCAATATCTTCGTGACGCGAGACGGCTTCAAGCTTGAGCGCGCCAGCCGGCTGCGGCAGAAGGGTCCTGGAACGCTGTTTCACTTCACCTGGGAGCAGCTGCAGGACAGCATTCATCGAGTCATCAAGGACAACATGATACTCTATCCCCAGCTACAGCAAGAGGCGGAAGATCGCGCAGCTCTTGGTCCCGAAGCTCTTCAGGGACTAGCGGTTGCAGCGACGCAGATACAAAACATCAGCAGTAATCTTGCAGCGAATCCCAACGAAAAGACAGTACGCGTCGACTCTCTGTCTTTGGCCGAACCTTCCGGCGTCGCTGACGACGACGCTTCCACCCGCGCTATTGCACCCCATTCTCGCGATCGATCACCGGAGAGGGACGCGCCGACGGAAACGAAGCCACTGTTGCCGTCGGCGCTAAAGTCGCCGTCTACACTTCTGCCGAGTATTCCGATACCGGAGTATAAGGTCCAAACCATGTCGTCGTCGGGGTTGAAGTCGATTGAGAGCGAAGCGGAGTGGCAGGAGGTGAAGACGGATGTCGGGTTTGCCGTATGGGCAGATGGAATTGCAAATGTCGTTGTTGCGCTGGTCTAGTTTAACGATTGTTGTGGAAGAGTGGTATGGGCGGTGTTGGTGGACCTATCCTCCGTTCTGTTTAGCATCTGCATGGCGTGGCGTGGCTAATTGAGGTATGGGTATGGTGACAACAGCAGCATTGTTGTGTTCGCGTATGCATTGCCCGGCGTTGTATTGTCCCTTCTAGCATGAGGAATCGATGACATATTTTCATACGTGGGCTGCTGGGAGCTTCGTATTGCACTGAGCACAGACACCCCTCTCTGAGCCGTGAAAGGCCAATTTGAAAGCATGTCTCGTGACTTGGCGTGCGCCGCGCCCTTCCATCTCGAGAGCTTATAAAGACGCGTCGAGTCACCACTCGCTGCTCCTAAACGTTCAAACCACGCCTTCGAACTCCCACATCCCATTTCTCCACGCTAATCCCGAATCCTGTCACGCTTCTCCACGCGTTTTGCTGCATCTCCGTAAAACCCGCATTCAAGTCAAGCCAGCCATGCAGAAACAACTCCCCGCCGGCAAAGTCACCGCCTTCCAAACACGCGTCTACACACTCCTGCAGCAGATACCCGAAGGGCGAGTATCCACATATGCCGCGCTAGCAAAAGCACTGAATAGCAGCCCAAGAGCAGTGGGCGGCGCGCTGAGAAATAATCCTTTTGCGCCCGAGGTGCCTTGTCATCGGGTGCTGGCTAGTACGGGGGTAAGCAGCTCCCTTTCCATCCCATTATTCTCCGTTCAAATGCAATGCGAAGGGGCCTAAGGAGAGATGGAAGGTTTGGGCTAATGAGAGTAGTTCATCGGCGGTTTTAAGGGGGATTGGGAGAAGGTGCCTAGTGGGGTGAATCAGGAGGAGAAGAGGAGGCTGTTGGAGGGAGAAGGTGTACTGTTTGACGCGCAGGGGATGCTAAAGGAGAGGAGTAGGTGGTGGGATGGGTTTGTGGTGTAGGCGTCGGGGTTGGGAGGTGCGGGCTGGGATGGTTGAGGTGAACTGGTGGGGTAGCGGGGCAGGCTACCGCAAGGTTGAGCCGCAACTTTTTCTCGAGCGTTGGCGCGACAATTTCTTAGGGACATGGAAAATTGTTCTGGCGTTGGGTGGCATCTGCATAGTGCGAGGGGTGGGTGATTGTGGTTGCTTAGCAAGCGGCACTGCGGTCGCCACCTGCGACTCTCCAACCTCAATCGTGCTTCCGGTCGTTGACTCACGTACATTCACTTCACTTTCCAGATAACAGCTCTCTGTAGCCAGTTAACCTCTGAGAACAGAAGAGCTTAAGTGTACTCAAGGCCAGTATAAGGTTTCCAAGAACAGCCTGTGTTTGCGACGGGATTTTCCAGAAAACGCGATTTCGACCAGGCACCATGCCACCGAGGAACCTCAAGCTCAGCAAGAAAGGGAAACCTAAGATGTATGAACCCGAGAGCGAGAACGACTTCCTGGAAGCTGCCGACGAATTCGAGCAATCGGGCGGAAAATGGCGCGCTGGGGATGCGGAGAAGGCGAAGAGGTTCTTTGCTAGGGCAGTCGCGGTATATGACGAGGGCTTGAAGAGATACCCCAAAAGCTTTGATTTGGCGTATAACAAGTAAGTGAGTCCCACAGCCACAAGGTATTCTGAGTGTAGTCAAAGGCGTTTGCCCGTCCAGAGGCTTCCTTCCAGGCGTTCCGACCCTCATTTTTAGAGAACGAAGCTAATGAGATGCAGAGCAGTTATCGAATACCAGATGTGCGAGGACCCCCGCATAGTCCCTCCGGACCAGAAGAAAGCATCACTTGAAGCGACACTGAGGACTCATCGACTA
The DNA here is from genome assembly GCA_019022785.1 of Pseudomonodictys pantanalensis. NCBI lineage: Eukaryota > Fungi > Ascomycota > Dothideomycetes > Pleosporales > Parabambusicolaceae > Pseudomonodictys > Pseudomonodictys pantanalensis. The sequence continues at coordinate 75,750 of JAFHBV010000079.1, forward strand.
GCAATGGGACTGAATCCAGAAAACACGGATATTCTGTTCAACACCGGCCAGGTGCTTGCTTCACTTGCCGAAGAGATCGGAAAGGCAGGGGATCGCTCCACTACACAAGGACCGATGACTAGCCTCCTTGAGGAATCCGCAAGTCTCTTCATTCAGGCTCTAGATGCCCAGCAACGCGAATACGAGCGTAGACAAAACGCCATTGCGCAGGTCCAAGCCCAGGCCCTGGAAGAACAAGATACCAAGATACAGGGTGTGGACCAAGATACCGATCAATCAATGGAGACTTCCTCCACGACATCCTCAATACCAGGCGAATGGGCAACTGTCGAAGAACCCATAACCCCAGACACAATGCTCGAGACTTGCACCGCGCAGCTAGACGCCTTGTCCGAGCTACTCCACCTCTATGGTTCTGACAACATTACCTCTATCCAGACGACAGCGCAGCTCGGCCTCAAGGTAACGCAAACGAGCATACCCACCCTCATCGCTTTAGTCGACAAAACCCCTACCATCGCCGCGGCGCCTGAACCAACAGCCGGTCCTACGCTCTCCCTCACCGCAGGACACGACGAGCTCAAGACAACACCAAAAGACGACGCGCTCCTCGCCGCTGCGAATTTCCACGCGACCCTCGCCGAGATGTCATATCGAGCTGGGACGACGACAGTGCAAGAATATGCACAGGCGCTGGAACCACTGTACATGCCTCTGGCGAAATCAATCGGCCAAGATCGAGATCTAGCCTCGATCAACGCCGCGTCTGGCCTGGCAGATGCGCTGGTCGGCCTTGTGTCTGCTGTTTCCGATAACCCGCGCTACCCTCTTCGTATCGAGGACGTGCGGGTTCAGTGGGAAGCGTTGACGCATGCGTCGAGCATACTGGCGAAACTCACTACAGCGCCGTGTAAGTAGCACCGGGGTAACGAGATGTGCCTCTTCTCTGATTTTCTTTTTTCAAACATTGATTCGCTGACTTGTTTCTCCTTGATGTAGATACGGATTATCTGCCATCGTCTCGCATAGCGGACACGTTTCTGGCCCGCGGCGACGTCGAGCTACTACGTTTCCGTATCAGCCTGGTCGAGGGCGCCTCGTGGGCTAAGCAGAGACCTGTGTTGGTGGGGAATGCGGGCGTGTTTTATAGAGGTGCGAGTGCGTATGCGGCCAGGGCGTCTGCGCTGGATGTGAAGCAGACTGCTGATGCGAAGGCGCTCGTGGCGAATCTGCTGAAGGCTCCGTTCCAGAGCGAGACTTTTAAGGTGCCGCAGGAGTGGAAAAGTAAGGAGGTACGTCGGGTGTTAGAAGAGATGCTGGAGGAAGACATCCTGTGGCAAAGCGAGGCTCATGAGGTGGCGAGGATTATGGACAGCGATGCTGTTTTGAGCTCTGAAATATCTTGGGTCCGGGGGGTTTAGGGCCAAGGGATGTGTGAACTAGGATCCCGAGTGTATACAGACCATGTAAAGCAGTCGAGACTTCAGTAATCGAGTCGATCATTCGTGACGAGAGTCTGCCTACTAAGGTCCCAAGTTGAAACCAGTCAATTGTAAGTTACGCGTATTACCCCATCCATTCCACCGAACGCAGAAACTCGCCCGCTAATCACATCTTCCCTCCCTCAGCCAACCCATCATACACCGCCTTCTCCGCCGCCATCCAACTCTCAATAACCTTCATATCCCCAAACGGCAGCACCTGGCCCGCAAGCACACCCGCAACACCTCGCTCTCTATCAACCCACCAGTACGTATTCGCCAACCCACACCAGAACCCTGTATTAGCGCCGCGGCCCGTCATACCAGGAGCCAGCGTGAGAAACATAGACAATCCCCAGCCTTGCGGCGGGCTGCCTTCTTGCGGGTAGATCTCAGGCTGATGTGCTGCGAGTAGCGGGTTGGCGGGCGGTGGGACGCCGCGAGCGAAGTTTGGTCTAGAGGTTGTTAGTGCTTAGCCAAGTGTACCTTTGTAGCGTAGCTATATATGTGGATGAAGATACCCGCAACGGAGGCAAAGTGTACAAACGATTACTGCTTTGAGAAGGCCATGCGAAGTTGTGGTCTCGCAAGATGAAGGGTTATACGAAGTCGCCAAGAAGGAAAAGGTGACGTACTGCTCGGGAATCTGATTCTCCCACATCATTGATGCTGTCGACTTCTTCAAGATTCGCTTCCCTGTGTGAGGGCTTGCGCCGTCATTTAGTAGCGCTGCGAGGACTTTGATGTACTCTTTTGGCTTGCTGAAGAGGCCTGCGCCGCCGGCGTGGAAGAGTTTGTCCTTTTGGAAGGGGGAGTCGGGGAGAGCGGCGGAGTATAAATGGTCGCGGACTGTGAGCTCGCCGGTTTTGGGGTCGCGTTGGTGGAGCGTTGCCATATTGGAGACCATTTCGCGTGTTGGGAGCATGGTTGTGTGGTTCATGCCAAGAGGTGCGAAAATGTGCTCTTGGAAGTAGTCATTCAGCTTCTGACCTGTGACACGCTCGAGGATGATGCCTGCCCAGTCTATGCTGATCTGCATATCTGTGAGCGCTTATTCCAAGACAAGGCTGGCAAGATGAACAAACGCTATACTCCCACGCCGATCCGGGTTGATTAACCATAGGGCTCTTCAAGTACTCCTCCACATTCCCACTAAACTCATCCACGGAGATCCTTGGGTCCAAGAATGCATACCCAAAGCCCGCGGTATGCGCAAGCAACATACGCATAGTAACATCGCGCTGCTGCTCGGCGGCCGTCACGCCATCAGCGTAGACTTTTTTGGCCGAGATCTCTGGAGCGTGGGTCTTGACGAAGGATGGGTCGTCGAGGGGGATGCGACCAATTTCAACGAGTTGGAGAACGGCGATGGTGGTGACAATTTTGGTCATGGAGGCGATCCCTGGGGTTATTTAGTATTGAAAGATCCCAAGAGGAGGCAAGGTGGAGAGAGGGGCTTCGAGAATTGCCAGAGGGAGTGAGTAATTCCAATCGGTAGGAGGGGTGGCCTACAGAATGTGGTGTCCATATCCATCTGTTCTTCTGTGCCAATGGAGCGCTTGCCGGAGGCATGTTCGACCAATATCTTCCCTGACTGATCAATTGCGGCGAAAACAAGCCCTGCTATACCCGCCTTGCCTTCGGAAGTTGCTCCATCGAGGATAGACTTGACATTCTGAACGCCCTGAGGTGAGAGAGGCATATTGAACTGCTGTGGTAGCAGGGTCAATGGGTCGCAATGCTGAAACAAGAAGCGAGAGGTGTGAAGAAAAAGAAAAAGAGATGATCAGATGAGGCATTGCAGCGCGATTTAAATAAGATCCATTCACTTGGTGCCACAGCAAACGCCGCAGTAGACTTGGCCCATGATTGCCCTGCCGCACGGCCGGCCTTAGTCGTCATCACTAGCGTAAGGAACCCGCGGGACCGGTTGAGCCATTGCACCTGCCTATTTCCTATTCCTGTGCCTTCACCGTTCAGAGCGTCAGCAAAACCGCCACATCAGCGCGATGGCTCTACGCTGGCCGAACTAATCCCGTATTGACGAGTTATGGTGTAGTGATCTGAATTCTCACGATTTTGTCGCTCTCCCTAATTTCCGAGCCTCGGCGTAGTTGAAAATTCCCTACCCCGCGTGCGGGGACTGTGCGGCTCCTTCCATGCTGCATGTTGTACCGCAGTATTCGTCGTGCATACCGAAATTGCAAGGATGCTGGGATTTGAATGGTGATCAAAGGTGCTGTATGAGCTTTGGCCCGCGGGTAGGAATGCTCGCCTAAGGCGACCTGCAACCACCCATTAATTCCTTTCTTGGGTGGAAATGCCGTTTTGAACAATGATGAAGGCTTCCGCCTTCTGCGATGAAGAAACTTTGGCCAGGAAGTGCTCGAGATTGCAGTCCCTCATCGTCCCCTCAAGGCGGAGAGGCCACTTTTCAATTCTTTCAATCCTGCCATGACCAATGGGACTGCTACTGGCCCAAGTAGGGGCAAGTAGACGGCAACCTTGTGTTCGTCTGGAAAGTACACTTGACCAACCATAGAACGCTCGAAGAATGCTTGCTCGGCCTCGCCTTCGGCTGTCCGTGCATGCTCCAAAGCACCTTGAAAGCGGCCCTCGCGGAGTTGATCGCACGCTTGTTGAAGGTGCACAAGGGCCAGATCCACCGACTTAGCAACAGAATCTGGGACAGGAATCGACGGCAGCTTTTGGTAAACTTGGGCAAGCGCTCCAAGCGTTGAGGACGCCGAGAAGATCAGGGACGCAGCACGGACGCGCGTAAGTGTTGAAATGCGAAGTGGAAGCGAGTTTGGTGTTTGTGGCAGGCCAAGAAGGGAGATCAGCTGGTCCGAAAAGGTGTGCATGGCAGGTGCGAGTGCTTCTTTCGTCAATGTCGCATCTGGGGCGGGTTCATCCGATGCGGATGGGTTCAAAATGACAACACCCCCCCATTGCGGTACTAGCCAGCTATTTGCGCCGCTTCCCTGGACGAGCAAGGGTGTCTGACTTTCACCCGGAACGTATAGCACGAAGTTGACAGTCGGACCTTTGCCAATACTGGGGCTGAGTGGCCATTCAGCGGCGTTGATAAAGCCACTTAGATCTTCCTTGCGGAGCGCCCATGCTTTGAGGCCCTCATCGAACTCTGGTTGACGAATGGAGGGAGATAAAGTGGCATACAGCTGGACTTGCGTATCCACGGTGAAGTTACTAATTAAGGCGAAGGATTCCAAGAAGGGCGCGATGTATTGCTTCAACGCTGAGTCAATATTCCAAGCCGAAGGCACTGAAGTCGGTGTGAATAGAGAGAAGGTGAGGTGGTATGTAGGCGCATATTTGAATGCTCTCATAGACTGTCGCTGAAGTTCGGCCGACGTTTCTGGAGATAAGGACTTCAGCTTGGCGGTATGACTCCCTGATGTAGTTGACAACAGGGAGGCCAATTGCGCCTGCTCCTCGGCGAATATTGTGTGCAGTTCATGAGCGATGAAGGTGGCGAGCGGCGAGCCCGTCGACGACGGTGTAGGAATCTGGTTGGAGGCGTAGTATACGTCTAGTGTGGGTGAATACGGCTGCAGATGAGACCGAGGTGTTGCGCCGGTTTCCACCTGTATCAACCGTATAGAGAGGGCAATATCTTGGTCATCCGTGGGGTAGCTGGTCCCATCAACTATGACTTGTTGCGAGGCGTTGGCTTGCGCAGGCGGATCGGCAAGAATCAGACGAAGATGGTGGGCGGAGAACTCGTTGAGGTCGTCAAGCGCATGTTGCGTGGTTCGAAGGAGATGATGGGCATCTTGGGGTTGCAGTGACGCTTCGACGGCAATGCGGAGGGGAAATACGGGCTTGCAGACCTGTATCGGTTAGAGCCATGAAGTAGAAGAGGGAAAGTAAAGCTCACCTTGCCGTCAGCCCAATCCAACATGTCCTGAAGCGGCAGATCGGCGCGGTATATGGCTGTTGTCTTCCACCACATTGGAACCCCCAGGCAGGCCACTACCGCCCAGAAGGAGAAAATGACGGATCTTCGTAGCCATAAGCTCTCCCTGGTCTCTGGTGGGGGCGCGTTCGCCATGTTGTGAGATATTTGACGAAGTGTAGCTGTCCACAACTTTCCGAGGGTTGTCAGGAACGGGCTTGGCATGGAGGTCCCTGCGTCCCGCTCCGCGCTCAACATCTTCAACAGCATTCACAGACACCGAAACACCCGCGCTACAGTGCGCTGCTCCTCGAAGGCCCCCATGGACTTGTTTTTGCGCTATTCTTCTTTGAGAACTCTGAGAGTCATCGTACAATGATGCCCGAAACCTGAATGTCTGATCAGACGCCAGATACTGAGGTCGCGCTTTCTGGCTTATAGCCCTCCGCAAGCGGCTAAGTTAAGAGGGATGAAGGGGCGAGAATGTAGACAATTGCTACTGAGGCATAATCTTCTTTCCCGATAACAGAAGCTATGACCAAAAGCAGAACACGTCGGCATATGGTACCTTACAGCATTGGCTCGGTGAGACGCGGAGGTCCACGGGGTGACTTCTATTACTACAGCCAAAATAATAACACTTCGCACGTAAGTCGACGAGCCCTAGCCATCCGTTCCCAACAGCTGACCGTGGACAGCGCTCGTTCTGGCATTCCTCCCTTCCGATGATGAAATTGTGCTAGATCAAATCGATGCCGCTCAACGACGCTGATGAGGCCCGGCAGCCTCTACACGAAGCCATACGAAGATACTTCCGTCGAGGCATTTAGGATATACTTTGGTGGGCCGTGTTATATCTAGTATGGTCTCGACGACCTTAGACTATGCTGATCCCAGCTGACGTCAAAAGGGTCTTCGCCTTCCTTCGCAGCTGGCTGATCACACACGTCTTCGAAGATTCCCGTAGGCTACGCGAGACTATACTGTTCACTTCGGAGCATGTCTATGGTTCTGCCTAGGAGAGAGCCTATCGGTGGCTCCACAGACTCCCCGGAGATAATTTCGGCAATCTTGAGAGATTCTGCACCATACCTCGTCGCGCGCTGCGACTGTTTGCCATTCCCTTCTTCTTATCGGGACTCAGCCTACATGATACTGCTCAGCTTCGGCGAGCCCTTCGGCGAGTCGTCTTAATGTCAACTGTCATGTACCTCGTGGTCTTCTGGATAAGGCCGTTCGCGAGGAGGACTGTCTTGGCTGTGTGGTAGGTTTCAGAAATAGCGACTAGCACTTTCCGACACAGCTGGGGCCAGGATAACCATCCTCAGCATCTTCATTGCACTGTTTGCTTGCGACACTGCCTTTACGGGCAGCGTTTTCGATCGTTTTGGCGAACTATGTATTCGATTATAGCAAGCCGGATGAGCGGTGTCTCGACAGTGGGAAGAGGTAACTGGTCATGGTGGGGATGCGAGCTCCGTGAGTACACATTCGTCGACAGACCTAGCGGCTGATCAGCGCGGGGATAGCCGGATGCCTGCAGCGATGGTCTTCTGGTGTTGGCTGGTTGCGTTTGTCGTTGACCTGGTCCCTTTAGGCAGGATGGGGCTTTCGAGAGATAGGTGAGCGCATTGGGGATTCAGAAAGCTTACAATAAGCATTCATCTGGCTGCGGTGTGAATGGGACTGTTTTGTCCCCTTGAACGGGCCACGACGCTAGGGACGCGGGTTGACGCCACGCTCGTGTGCTCACCTGAATGTAGTGGGTCAGGTGCTTGTCAGTGTGCGGGGTTGGACCTGCGGGGGTGGCCCGTGCCGCCGGTCGTGCTCTCTCCACCATCTTACCACCCTCCGCTTACAACAGAGCAACACGTATCCAGCCCCAACTACCATCGCTTCCTGCTACTATACCATCTCCATACCAAATCAGTCAAGATGAGTGCAATTGCCGATGCCAATGACGGTCCCGTTGAGACCGTCAAGGTCCTCTTCACTCTCTACCCCGGCTACAACACCCTCGACGTGGCCGGACCCCTCGAGATCCTCAGCCGCTCGCTCCATGACTCTAAGGACAAGTGTAAGTCGAATCTCGTCACGTTGAGCTCCAATGATCTTCAAATGGAGGGAATGCTAACCCTGTCTCCAGCCAGCAAGGCTTTTGAGTGTCAGTTCGTCGGCCCTTCAGCCGCGATGACCTCCGTTCAAGGCCTCACTATCAAGGCCGATATGGACTACGAGGACGCCAACGACGAGATTGAAGACTTCGACGTCATTATCGTCCCCGGCGGCGAGGGCGTCTTTGAGGTCCTGAAGAGCAAAGCCGAGCCTCTCAACCTCCTCACCAAGTACGTCGAGCTACAGGAGAAGAACCCCGCAAAGGAGCGCACCATCCTCGCCATCGACGTCGGTTCGCTCCTTCTCGCCGAGCAGGGCATGCTCGAAGGCCTCGCTGCCACCACCCACCCCGACTACTACACCCGCCTTGAGACCATCTGTCAAGAGGCATCTACCCGCGATCTATCCATGCGTACCGACGTCATGGAAGAGCGATACGTTGTCAACAACGCCCGTTTCGACCTCGGTGAGAACCCCGACGACAACCCATACATCATCAAGAAGAGCCGCAATGGCGGCGATGGCGCCAACATGCAGCACGCGCGAAGGAAGTCCATCGCTCGCAAAGGCAGCAACGCCTGGAAGGAGTCTCGCCGTCGCGAGTCGATTGCGCGACGTGCTTCGATGCCGCTCGGTGGGATGCGTATTATCACCACTGGCGGTGTCACGGCCGGCCTCGATGCAAGCTTGTATTTGGTGGGTTCGTTGGTGTCCCACGAGTCGGCTCTCGAGGTCGCTCGTGTGATGCAGTATACTTGGGTCAAGGGCGTTACGGTTGATGCTATCGATGTTTGAACAGGTCCGGCGAGACTTAGCGACGGCGTTCTAACATACAAAACTATAAATGGGAAACATCAGACGACTATGGGATGTCGGGCTGAATGTCGGGTAGCTTCGAGCGATCTATCACGATGATGTACAATAACGAAGCGAATATCATGGCTGAGTACATGACATCGACGAGCTGTGTTTTGTCATTGAGGACCTTGAATGCAGACACTGGACTTTGACGGTCGCGTCCAAGGCGAGCAAAGACCCCCAGAGACGTAAGCTGCGCACATTAATTGGAGAAAGCAGCACTAGGCTTATAACGTTTCCGTGGGAAAACTAAGCTGGTGGGATCCAGGTCATCTCCAGACCAATGTGCCATTGCTATCATAAGCAGCAGCGCACGCTATTCAAACGACCCAGCACCCTTAGGCGTTTGTTGTCAGATGCAACAGCACGGCAAAGCAAGACACCGTTCGGGGAACGAGCGGCACTACACATAACAGAGAAGATGATTGTCGCATCAGTCTGACACGGGCAGCTGAAGTATTCGCTCTAGCGGAGGAACGCGAAACGCTCAATTAGAGACTGCACTCTCCACCACCTACCGCACTCTTTCAATGGAGGCCGATGGAGAGTATCACAAACAGCACAGAATGCGAAGAAGACGATGAAACGCGCTGCTGTGGGTACGTCTCCAATTTCCTTAAGCCGCAACAACCAATATTTTCGAACGCTAGAGGCAGAAGTTGGGCTGATGTTAACTGTGCAATAGAGCTGGAAGACCAGAACTGGCTCTTGTTTCTTGCTATGATCCTCGCCATCGTAGCCATTCTCATACGCGAATACACCCACGTCTGTCGAGTAAGTCTCTCATGATGTCGTACAGTCTGCTATATGCCCTCGGTCCAGAGCGTCATCAACCCCACCGAAGTCCCCGCCGAACACTGGTTCCTCCTGGTCGCTTTCAAAATAGCCACCTTCTCCTTGATGCAGCTCGAAAGTGGGCGATACGCACGTGGCCGCAAGCTTCTTCACGAAAATTGGCTGGTGACGAAGGACGTCTGATAGGAGCGGTCAGAGCGGGAGTTGTGAGTCCTCTCGGCTTTGCGGGTAGAATCTTTCCACCAATAGCGGCACCCCCTGGGTTACAATATCACCGGAGTATCGAGGGGTGGCCATAGGCAGCTGGCTTATCTCGGCGGGTCTATGGGCACGGTGGACCGTAGTCGAGGCCTCCACATTTCCATTGGGACATTGGGTAGCGGACACAAACCAAACAAACAGGTCCAGAAATTGCGCATTCCAGATCTCATCCTCCGTCCCAAAATCAAGCGCGCACTGCGTCTCTTGTATTGTTCAGCAGGTCCAGTCTGGAAGCAAAAGACGGCACTTGGAGGGGCGTTTACGACTTCACCACTCCACTTTCAGCCGCAGTTCAGAACACATCGACCTAATGCAACGTTAATTGAACCCCTTGCACATTCGGCAAACCATGTGTCAGCGCCCCAGACTCCACAACGGATGTTAGCACCCCAGTCCTTGTGAATTGCCGGATAGTGGTGCAAGGGGTCGAAGGAACGGAAGACCAGTCGAACGAAGTGGGCCTGGCAAATCAAGCACGTGTAAGGAATGAGGTAACGTGAGTGAGGTGGCGGGTAAATCATCCTTCCTTTTGGGCGGCACCAATGGAAGGTTTGTTGCGGAGGGAGGTGAGGAGGAAGTGGTTGTTTGTGAGGCTGGTCTCCCTGAAGGTCTTGCGGAAAAGGAAAACTTGGGAGTAAAATCTTTCTAATGGGGGGGTCGTAAACTAACATCCTGAGTGTATTCAAGGTTGTTTACGCCTCTGGAAGTTCCCATGCGATCGCGAACTGTGCGCTTTCGCCAGAGGCCGCCGTGGGATTCACTGGGGCTCGCAGCTCCGAACAATCTGCTAGCGCCCGCTCCCTAGCACGGGGCCACAAGGTGGGGCCCCACAACCGCGAATCATCAACTTTTCTCCAACTTCAACCGTTGCCCATGATCAGCAAATCTATCACCACATACGTCCGACGTCACTTCTCGGCCGCTATGCCGCCGAAGGTGTCGACCAGAAGTCAGGCAGACTTCAAGGAGTAGAGCAGAAGCCTGTGGCTGGCAGCGTCATCCTTGTCCGGCACTTGTTCCTGTGGTTCTCCTCCGTTTCGATTTTAGTCCTGCGGATTTCCACATTCGATCGAACATTTCATTACCCCAGTTGGCTTGCAATAGCCCACAGGTCCAATCAGAACTGCTCCTCTTCGTGAGTCAGAAAGCCTGGCCGTTCCATCGAACATTAAGGAAACCGCGGCGTGCTTGATTCTCATTCACCTGCTAGTCAGCGTTGCTTCCTGAACCCTGTCACTTCTACGTATTACCTATCCTTGCGGATCTGCCATTGCGAGCTTACAACGGGCCTCCTGCGCAGCATCATTTTCCGGGGTGTCCAAGAGTACGGAGCATCAATAAGGGGCAAGTGGCCAGTGTTGTCTGCACCCACGAGACTTCCATTTCGGGTCTTTCGAAATGCAATCCAGGCGCGGCGAAGCAATTCATCATGGCCAAGGGAGCTTAGTTCGCCTCGCCGTCTATCAGCATAGCCGAGAAGCAAAACCCAGAAAGTCTGGAGACCAACACGGTAGCCGCGTGTCTAGCCATCTCGAATATTCCATCATCTTTCTTCTTCTGTGTCATGCCTCTCAAATTTGAGGGGTTGCAGTCAATATCTCTCTTTCTGACGTATGCATCCTCTCCTCTGCATCGTCAACAGTCTACATGCAGTCATACCCAAACCTCACGATCTCACCTGGGCAATGCACCTCACTCTTTCACACCCTTTCACGCGTGCGTCTCTCAACAATTCGGAGATGTGCAGGACCCCACCGCTGGATTTGATATGCCAAGAACTTTGGTACCAAGCAAGCAAAAATGTACCGCAAGAACCCATGCCACAGGATGATTCTTCTAGCCGCCATGAGCTGGATGCGTCCGGATCTCCGGAATCGCGATCAAGGCGATTCTTGCGACCGCGTGGCACTTTACAGCAGCATCGGCTTTGACCATCAGAGAACGCGGGGCTTGGTGGTTCCAGAAGAGGATGGTGGAATAATATCGGACACGAAGTGATTATGCCCAATCATTATATGATTTAAATTAACCCCATATGCCAGAAAATCAACGAACAAGATTCTGCACTACCGGCAGTTTGACTGCGGGTGGCGACAAGGGCTAGCACGCTGTTATAAGGCATCCTGGATACATTCACATCGTGGTTTGATCCTCCGCGTCCTCACTCATTGCGTGTTTTCCGTTCCATACACATCGCCTCCGTTGTGCACCTCAGGGACAAGGCCGACACTTTCGATCGCTAGTCACGATGCAGTGGGCTACCCTCGCCGCCGCTGCGCTTTTCGCGCACAATGTCGCCGCCCAGGGCAACATGCTTCGATTCGCGTGCTCACAGCTCGTCGTTGAACGGACGGATCCGCTCGTCAACCCCGGCATGAAGTACACTCCCCATCTTCATCAGATCGTCGGCGGAAACTCGTTCAACGTGACCATGGACCCCGCCAATGACCCATCCAAGCTTTCCACCTGCACATCATGCACATTCAACCAGGACAAATCAAATTACTGGACCGCAGTCATGTTCTTCAAGGCGAAGAACGGTACCTACAAGCGCGTTCCCCAGGTCGGAAACGGTGGCCCACAGGGCAAGCTCGTCAACAAGGGTGGTTTGGACGTCTACTACATCCCCAGCGGAAAGACCACGGCCTTCAAGAAGGTGAGCATATCAACGCTACGTGCAGTACGAGAGATGGAAAACTGACTTTGCAAAGGGTTTCCGTATGTTGGCTGGTTCCGCTTCCAACACCGATGACAGCAAGGTTTCCAAGGGCAACATCTGCCATCGGTGCTGGAATAGCCCCAACGAGAACCAATTCGTTGGCGCTCAGCCATGCTCTGGCACCGACACTGTCGCCATTCCTTCGGACCCCAAGTGCAAGATGATCCGCCAGACCATCATCTTCCCCACGTAAGCTTTCCTAGGTCATCTAACTTATACAGTCACTGACAAGATGCAGATGCTGGGACGGCAAGAACCTCGACTCTCCCGACCACCAATCCCACGTTGCCTACGGCCAGGGCTACGGCGCAAACGGTGGCGGTGCCTGCCCATCCACCCACCCCGTCAAGCTCCCCCAGGTCATGTATGAGCTGATGTGGAACGTGACCGACTTCTCCAACAAGAACGACTGGCCCGCCGACGGCAGCAAGCCTTTCGTCTACTCGATGAACCTCGGTGGTTCTGCTGCCCATGGTGACTACGTCTTCGGCTGGGAGGGCGACTCGCTCCAGAAGGCCATGGATAACAACTGCAACCTCAACACGGCTTGCCCCAAGGCTGGTCTCACCGTCCAGACCCCAGACCAGTACAGCGCGTGCACGAAGAAGCAGCAGGCTCCCGAGGAGGTTGATGGCTGTACGTATCTCTATCTCCCTTTATTCCTGTCACTTACTGACCCGCAACCACAGGGCTCAAGGAGATGCCGATGGGCGACATGGCCATCAAGGCATAGCCAGTCTTCTCTTCGCACATCCTTCGTCCATCGCCTCGCGCGCCTAATGCTTCCAAAGTTCCCGTCGTGCGTGTGGCCACTGGCTCGGGAATTATACACCCTTCAGGCTAATGTGACTTTAATACGGCGGGCCGCACTGGCTGTCAATCAAATGTGGGGAACCCTTGGCGGCATGTGGCGGCGACGGCGGCCGGGCGGGGGATTTATTTTCTTTTTGGGTGGGCAGTGTAGCCGCTCGTTTTTGTTCCGTTAAATGTTACGCGAGTCTTGAAACTCCAATTAGCATGGATCCTGCACTGTATATCTTGGCGCCTGAAATGCAGTCTGTTTAGAAGCGTATAGAGGCCCATTCTGCTGCATTGTCAAAACTGAGTATAGTCCTGATGACGACATTGTCCCACATTCACTGCCATCCAGCGTCTGCAGGTATACAGAGTGCTTGGCAGGGCTGGACGCACTGAATCGAATGTGCAGCAGACGATCGCCCACCGAAAGCTTCCAGAATCTTAGGAAGCGGCATATCGTCGATCCCCGGCCCACCTTGAGGACAAGAATAGAATGGAAGGTAAACGGCTAAGGCGTGACTTGTGGAAGAACTCGCGAAGCGGGACGCATGTATACGTAAGCACAATGAACCAAAAAAATACAATGATGCAATCAATATATTCAAGAAAGTTGAAGCAAATTCTACATGATCATATACTCATGGCCTCGCAAAGTTCCAATACATATTTCTACGCCGTCGAGTTGGTTCCTGGATCTGAAGACACGCCGTTCTTTGCCAGCAGAGCATCAAAATTGGAATTGATGCCAGAGGAAAAGTCGTGGTTCCAGTAGTTTGCCACATCGTGAATCGGGATGGACGAGGTGTTTGAAGAGGGCGTAGAAGGCTTGTTTGGGGAGTACGCGAAGGCGAGGCGAGCACTGCCTGTTGGATTTATGCGCTGAGAGCCACTGAGGCCCGTCCATGTGGTGCAGCCAGTGCATTTGGCGGTATACTGCCAGTGCGTGCCGTTGACGCGGTTCCCAGCACTGAGGAGAGTGTATGTAGCGCCGGTGTATGAGGCAGGCGTTGAGTGGCCACTACGTGCGTGTTAGTTGTGCGTAGGTGTATGTTGGGAGGAGTGACTTACGTAGCCCACCGTGAAGATACAGTCGCTTTCTGGCCGTTTGCGTATGCCACTGTAAGTGGATTCCGTATCATGTTCCCGCCCCATGCGAGCCCAGTCCAGCCAACTTGGTTCGGCGCGACAACTTGGATGACGGTGTCGTATGCTCCGGAGGGCGGGTTGCTGGGCATGGCAATGCGATATACAATATTGCTCGATAGCGAATAAGCCGCCTTGAACTCGGAGAAGGTGAAGCCTGTTTCTGGGTCCATGTATTTGACTGCTCCGTCGGCTTGCGCTGCTGGCGCTGGCATGCTGGATGCTACGCTTTTATTAGTAAAGGTATACTTGACAAGTGAAGGTACACGTACCCAGGCCAGCCAAAGCGGCGAGCCCAAATGTGAAAAGCATGCTCAAAGTGATACACTAAGAATGCTGGGCCGATTTAATCAATGGATGTCGGTATATCTCGGCCTTGGAACACTGGAAGAGGGACAATCGTGTTACCGTCGGTCCTCAGGAGCGGCGAGGTAAACTTATTAGTACGCTGAGGCTGCCAAGGGTTTATCTGTCATTATCCTGCTCTATTCCGGGTCGAGGGCACAGGTTGGCCGCGATATACAAGCGCTTGAGCACGATATACTACAGTAGCTGCCAGGGCATGCTCCGAGCCACGCGTGACTATTCATGAACGACCCGGTTTGGAAGGACAACTTGGTGGCGGCATGCAGGCGACCTTGTAGGAGGTGTGAAAAAAGAAGGCCTTGATTGCATCCGACGCGAGGCTTCTCGTCATGGTCATGGTCGTTCAGGATTCGGACAAGCCGCCGTGGCGAAGTGACCCCTTCTGGAAGGACTAGGACCTTCGCGTAACGGTCAATTACAAGGCTATGAGAGGTCAGTGTATTTACCCGTATAGTGTATAGAGTGTAGAATAGATGGGTGCAATTATTGGCGAGGGCGAAAATAGCCGACGCCTTCCACATGCCTAGCAAAGGTGAAAAAGAACATGAGAATCGTAGAATTCCAGCCCAAAGAAGGGGGAGGTGTAGATTGAACTGAGCTTAGCGACTTCTAGTGTGCCGTGAACGTGGACTTTGCACTGCAAAGTCTTGGTGACGCATCGACTTTTCCGTCCAGGGCTTGGCTGTGACTTGATTACCGTACCCGCACTTTATGAGGCTGACTTTACCATCGAATCAGATGAAGTCAAATGTGGTTCTGCACGCGGATGTAATGACCAAGGCAGCCGCTCTAGGGTGTCCCCACAATCTCAAAGTGGGGTGTGGAGGGTGCTCAGATCTTGATCCGGGAGTCTCAAGAAGTACCCGCATCGTAGCACAAGAATTGAACCCGGCTTCCACCTGATGTTTAGCGACGGAAATAGGTCGCGTCCAGACCGGATCATCCACCCGTCGAGGCTGTCATGAATGGAAAAAATGCACGCGACTGGCAAGGAGTCAATGGTGATTCTGTGCCGAAAACCGTAGTGACTTGCGTGTTGATATCGACACTGTTGTCGACAGAAGCCTGGAACGAAGCCAATGACAGGTGATGACAGTGACAAATCATGCTTCTGGTAAGCTCATCGATGCCATGCTTGCTACGCAGGATGCATTTGACGTGACAGAGCATGGGATCGGGGGGCATGTGATACTGAGATGCAGGATGCCGCTCCGCTGGTGGATGCGACCTTGACTGGGAAGCTATTCATACGGGCATATCTTACAAGGGTCACTTGTGTTAACAGAGACGGGTCGTATCTCCGTGTTGTAGAAAGTTTGGTAAATGAGCTGCACAGATTTCACTCCACTGGAGAAGCCTGATGGCTGAGGTGTCCTTTGGTGGGCAAGTAGGATGCGCATTGCCAGGGCCCCGGAGAGCTCTTCCCACCAACATTCGATCTAGAAATTTGACTTCTCGTTTCTGCTTGTTGGGCGTTGCCATGTTGGCTCCTGTCCTTGGGGAGTGGTGCGATCCGGATGGAAATGTGCTCATCCTTCGAGATCAATCTGTTCGCGTGACCTGAGCTACTCTCAGTAGCGACCAGATTCCATTACAAGACCCGCATCTGCATATCTTACTTGCGTCGAACCCAACGCTGGAGGACTTCCTGTATTGTATCCAGAGTGACAGGATGTGGCCATGCATCATGCGGTCACGTATGCGATCGCAAGGTCTTGTCCACTGGTAAAGCAAGGAGGATGAATGGAAAACAGACATCAAGAGAGATGTATGAGCTGAGATGGAGAACACGGAGGTTGACGTGGAACGATGGATAATCGCCGAGCTTGCACGCGACAATCTCCGAACCATCTCCGACACTGGCAAGCGCGTCTTGCACCCCTTGTAGGACGTCATTGAGCGTCAAAAGGAAACCACAACACCGCAACGTCGTCACAAGGTCTACGCACGCCATGTGCAGATCCACGCATACCCTTCCACTTCAAGCCCGCGATGTCCGCCGGTTACTTCCCAAAACGCGAGAAGGTTGGTCTTGAGGACCTCTTCAAAGGCCTCGTCACCGCTTCGCACATTCTCCACCACAATGGCGTCGTCGACGCCTACGGCCACATCAGCGTTCGCAGCCCAGACAACCCAGCAACCTTTTGGATGCCATGCAACATATCACCAGCTCTAGTCAGCTCCCCTGATGATCTGGTCGAATATACAGTGGAAGATGCAACAGAGGTAGAAAAGAACGCGAAGAAGGGATACCTTGAGCGACACATACACAGTGAGATATACAAGAGGTTCCCGTCGGTCAACAGCGTCGTACACAGCCACTGTGCTGAGGTGTTGCCTTATTGTATTAGCGGCGTCCCGTTGAAGGCGACGACACATATGGCGGGGTTTCTGGGTGAGCCACTGTAATGACTAGATTGTAGCGGAAGGCTAACGCGCCCGGACAGGGACGAGCGTCCCTGTATGGGATGCCTCAACCCATTATTCTAGCGGTGCGAAGCACGACCTCCTCGTTCGCGACTCCACGATCGGTGCGTCCCTCTCCGCTACCTTCAAGCCGGCCACATCTACTGGATTCATATACTCGAAGATGCGCCAAGCTCTTCCATCGCAAATTGGAGGTTCTGCAGAACCTTCAAAACAACCCGACCATGCGGTGGTCTTGATGCAAGGCCATGGGTTTACCACCGTGGCCAATGGTATTGAGGAGGCCGTGTATCAGGCAATCTATACCAAGGTGGCTGCACAGGCTCAGACCACAGCAATGACTATACACAATGCGCATTTTGGACATGTTGTTGAGGGCAAGATTGACGTTGAAGGTGGCGGCAAGATCAAATCCGCGAAAGTCAAGGCTGAGGGCGATCTCAAGTACCTGAGCGATAAAGAGGCACATGACGCTTGGGAGTCGAACCAAGGTACGGTTACACGGCCCTGGGGCCTGTGGTGCCGAGAGGTCGAGGTCAATCCTCTGTATAAGAATGAGTGTCCTGGATGCGAGGATGACTAAGGGTCGTACTTGGTAAATTCAGCTCCCTCTCCTGTTTGTCGGATTCATTTCTGCTTCCTTGCGCTGTGTTTTTTAGTTTTCTCTTTTTGAGGTTTAAATCCACTCAAGGAGTCTGCTGTATGATTACCAGTTTTGCACAGCGAATTTTAATGCATTGCGTCTTGGGAAGACACTTGTTTCCACAGCCCGCAGTTTTCTCCTTGGACGTCTTGCGAGGAACCTTTCCTACGGACACGAAACCTTATCAGCAGATAAGTCAGCATCTGAGACCTCCAATAATCAGTATTTTCATAAGTCGCATCTTCGCCAAGTCCTCCCTGCCAAGCACTCGATATTGTCTAGGCTTCTAAAGACAGTTCTTCCGCCACTATCGTTTCACCAAATAAGACATCTCACCTGCACCCCGCATGCGTCGTCTCTCTACTTCCGGCAGAGTAGCCGCGTCTCGTTGCGCACTTGTGCATTCGCGATGGGAGCAAACCCCGGTTTTCGAGGGGAACGCGACAGAAGTTTTCCCGGTTCACTGTTGCCGCAGCCAGATTGTTACCAGGTACGGGAGTAACGGCGAAGAAGTTGAATCATTCTTGTACAAGACGGGACTAGAGCCTCTAGGCATACACATCATGGTGGATAGCGGAGATGAAGCCCTCGGCGGAATTGTCGCCGTGGATAGGGAGAAGACCATGAATGTGATATATGAAGTAGCGACTCGTGGAAAATGCTGCTCTACTGGCTGATCGCTTTCCTCGTTCTCGGCCATGCTACTTCAGACGTGGCTGGCGACGTTCGCCTTCTCCTCGTCGGCCCTCGCGGCTTTTGGCATCACGACGTCTGGCAATAACATCGTGGTCGATGCCGGCTCGGACAATCCCCTGAGAGTCACTGTTAACTCGAAGTCATGCGACATCACATCCATTGTGTTCCGAGGCGAGGAATTACAGGTATCAAACCAAGCATCGCAGATATCATCAGGCCTAGGAACAGCGACTGTCAAGAGCGAAGTCATTAGCAGTACAGATACATCCCGTCTTGCTAGATATCTTCAACATACTGACGGAACACAGACCAATACGCAAAAATAACCTGCACGACCTCCACTCTAACTCAATACATAGTCATAAGGGCAGGCGACTCTACCGTCTTCATGGCCACGCACACAACCGCCGAACCCTCCATCGGGGAACTCCGCTTCATTGCACGCCTCAAGTCTTCTGCACTCCCGCTGGAGTACCCATTTGGCTCTGTCTCTACCACCGCGGGGTCCACCTCTACAGTTGAAGGCTCCGATGTCTTTGTCGTCTCCGGCCAAACCCGCAGCAAATTCTATTCCAGCGATCGCTTCATCGACGATTACGTGCAATGCGTGTACCGCGATGGCAGCGATTCTATCCATGCTTGCATGATCTTGAACAGCTATTCGTATGAGGGAAGCTCCGGGGGACCGTTCTTCAGGGACATCAACAGCAACAATGCGGGAGATGCGACGAATCTTTACTTTTATATGAATAGCGGACATGTGCAGACGGAGAATTATCGGATGGGTTTGCATGGGCCGTACGCATTGCAGTTTTCGAGGTCTGGCGTGCCGACGGGGAAGACCATGGATACGACGTTCTTTGCGAATCTAGGGATCACGGGGTACGTGGCGCCGTCGGGTCGTGGGACGGTCGCGGGGACGGCTACCGGTGTAGCTTCGAGCTTCCAACGTGTGTTGCACTGGTATAATGCGGATGCGCAGTACTGGGCGTACGCGGACGGCGCGGGCAAGTTTACGTCCCCGCCGATGAAGCCAGGGACGTATACGCAGGTTCTATACCAGGGCGAGTTGAAGGTCGGGTCTTCATCTGTGAGCGTCAGAGCCGGGCAAGCGACGACAGCGAACATCGCTGCAACAACAGAAAGCAGGACGACTTTGTGGCAGATCGGGGACTGGGACGGCACGCCTAAAGGCTTCAGGAATGCAGATAAGCAGCTGAGGATGCATCCATCGGACGGTCGTATGTCTTCTTGGGGGCCTCTGACATACACTGTGGGGTCCAGCACTCTTGACAGCATCCCAATGGCGCTCTTCAAAGGGGTCAACACCCCTCTGACCATCAAGTTTACCCTCACGTCTGCCCAAGCATCCGGCGCGGCCACACTGCGTATCGGCACCACTCTGGCATTTGCAGGTGCCAGACCCTCGGTCTCAATCGATTCGTACAACGCGGCGACACCGGCGGCACCTACAAAGATCGATTCAAGGGGAGTGACTCGTGGCGCGTACCGCGGGTTTGGAGAAATATACAACTTTTCGATTCCTGCCGGGACACTTGTTAGTGGAAGTAACACTATCACCATTAATGTCGCTAGTGGAAGCTCGGGAGACGCGTACCTTAGTCCGAACTTCATTCTGGATGCTATTGAGCTGTTCAGGTAAACAGTCAGAGAAAGAGGTGTAGGGTGGGGCTTACTACGCTTCTCCAAGGTCCCCAGATATCCTCGCTTCATTTGTAGATATTTTCAACCGGTATCTTGCCTCAGCTATCTGCTCACATGGAGAAAAACGCGTTGCTTCCAGAGATAGCCATGATTAACGAGATCATAGGTGGGTCAGTATCCGAGACGGAGATGAATGCGCCGTGCATACCGCATCTGGCAGCTTTGTATCGCATCCTCTACTCCCCCAAGTGAAACGGAAGACGATGCTCAATCTCCGGGTCCCACCGATGACCTACCAGAGGACTGGATGCCCCTCAAAAGTGGACCACCACGTGCCGTCGCATGCCCGTCAATCCGGATTGGGTGAGTTCGACGGTATTGCAAGCCCACTTTGATCCTCTACTCTCCAAGGGAGCCGTGGGAGCCACCCGTTGAACGTGGGCATGTCGAAGATCGCCGCAAGAGGATCCGCTTCGGGACGCCAAAGGCGACTTGACCCACAGTGCCATGTCCTGTCACAGTGCTCGACGTCAGCACGTACGCTCCATACAGCATCGCTTGTACCTTATATTATATCCGAAGCCTTAATCTCAAACATAGGGACAAACGTGTACAAATGAGCAGCGGATGGAAGTTTTTCGTTGCTGTGGGTATTCCGGCATCAGCCTTCCATACAGGATAGCTCGCTGACGCATGCGTCTTTTGTTGTCCTGTACCTTACTGGTACCGCATACAGTTGGTTATGAACGCCTCGCCTGTTCCTTCGAGATCATACCACAGTGTGGTACCTGGGCGGCTGAGCCTGCCGGTCATGACTCGTAGGCAGTGTTGGCTCGGCAAATCGATCGTCGTGGTGGAAGGGCAAACCCACGCAACGGGAAGACGAGCCGGACGCGGTATGGAGGAGCGTGGACCTTGCACATACGGGAGCCGTACTCTCGGGTAACCTGCCGACTCCGCCGAAACCGTTACGAGTCGTGAGCCAGGCTTTCCCAGCAGGTTTTAAGCTACAGCATCGGGCCTGGTGTACGCGTGACACATGGAAATTCTTTAGTAAGGGCTGCATAGATCAGATGTGTAGTATCTGCCGCTAATTCGCAGTAAGGGGGTGTCATGTATTTCGCCGTAAAGCCAGAAGTCGCATTTTGCGGTTCCAGATCCTCATTGCGCTCCAGCAGTAAGACCGTGGTCGAAAGCAGGAGTCATTCACAGATTGAACGATTATCATCCTGTTTGTAGCGATTTTTTAGGCCTATGGGAATGGCGCCCAGTAGGCTCTTCCCCGGAATTATTACGCAACTTTCCAAAGTAGATTTGCCAGCATAAACGGCCTTGATGCTTACGCGAACCTCCTACATGGTGATCAACTCGGCTGACGGTGCTGGCATGTTGGACAGGGTTGAGGGAATATTCGCCAGCCCTGGGAGATAAGGTGATGCTGATGGGTTGGATTCATGCAAATGATTTCTGAAAACGGTGTGGTGCGCACGTCAGACCATAATCGGTGAGCGACGAAGTTCAATCGCCGATCGCGCGAACGTGTAGGGGATTAATGTAAGGACGCAGATTGGTGAAGCCTTTGGGAAGTCGGAAGGCAAGTGAAGAAGCGGGACCTTCCGTTTTGGCGGAGGTAAGCGTACATGGCGTGGAAAGTATCATCGACTCGGACCCTGACGCCACTGCCCGAGTGATGCGCCACGCATGTGCTTCCGGATGGACCTCGGGAGCAGCAACGCGCCCGTCCCGCGATGCTCGAGATGGACATTTGTTTTCGGCAAGTCTGGTTGTTTGATGCCCAAAAGTCGATTGATTTGGACGTCAAACACTGCTTCGGTGCCTAACAAACCACAGGACATCCCTGTCCTTACGCAGGTCGCTGACTCGGGAACCGCCAACCGACGGTCTGGTTTGGACATCTGTTCCGTCTTTTCACTTAATCCTTGGACTATGTGTAACCAAAAGCGAGTCGCCTCCAACATATCGACGTATGACATGCGAACTGCTTAGTTTGACCACAACATTTATGCGGACCGTGGCTGG
Organism: Pseudomonodictys pantanalensis; assembly: GCA_019022785.1. Taxonomy (NCBI): domain Eukaryota; kingdom Fungi; phylum Ascomycota; class Dothideomycetes; order Pleosporales; family Parabambusicolaceae; genus Pseudomonodictys; species Pseudomonodictys pantanalensis. Next base: position 97,676 of record JAFHBV010000079.1, read on the forward strand.
GATCCTAAAAACAACAGCGCCCTGGTGACCTCGTCGGAATCTGATGCAGTAGGCACGGGGCGCTATACGAGGTTAGTCAAAGCATAATGTAGAGATAGCGGAAACAAACTGTGTGTCGAGCACAGGCATTCCCAGGTATTCCGTGAACGCTTATCGGCCCGAAGCTACGGTCTAGTCTTCCGTTCGATCAACGGTGCTCAATGGATGGGACCACACGGAGGCCAATATTCTAGTCATATACAGCTTGGGGGTTTCCCCCTTCCAGACCTTCGTACTGTCTCCTTCTGCGGACTTTTAGATTATGGATGTGCTCTATCCTTTGTAGACATGCGACGCTCTTGTCTTTTGGCCTCTGTCCACCAAGTCGAGTGCTCGGGCAGGGTTGTAAGGGGCGTGAGCTGAAGGCTTGGTGGTGTCGCTGCTGGAACTGACTCCGAGATTTGCCAGTAAGGAGCAGCGATTGAAGGAAGTAGGTGTGGTATCAGGGCTGTCGATAGACGTGTCCTTTATGCCTGTGGAGTTCGACTGGATGCGCACTAGCGGCATATGAGCTCTGGACCACGTAGGTGATGCTTTTATTGCAAAGCGCCGTGCCGCGGAGCGAGGGACATATGGTTATTCGTCGACAAAGGGCGAAACCGCTGTACCAGGGGTGGATTTGCAAGCAGTCCTGCAAACACTAGTGTCCTTGATACGGGCTTGCTAGGATGTCTTCTCTAGCTGGGAGTTGATTTGTGAAGCACTTTTCGTTCAATGGCCCATGTTATGGGCTGAACCAGCTGTGTTGATAGTCGCATAGAAGAAATCAGTCGAAGCACCCAACGGTGTCCTTCAGCAAGCTCTGTGGTAAGCAATGTGTGTCGCCTGCACGCCCTCCCGTCCTCGAATGTGAGCTTCGAACGGGGCCTCGCAAGCCTCCTACTTGGGCCAGCGACGTCAGGAACAGCGAGATTGCAAGTTCTCGCTAGTTGGGATTGTTCCTAGCTAAAGGGCCACGCTGACTGCACGATGGCTCGCTGATGGACCCGCAAGTTAGAAACCAGCCCCCTGAAGCGACCACAGGCATGTGGCGTACTGTGAATGGCTGGCAATGGGGTTGAACATCGTTTTGTCCCAGGGCGGAGCTGATCCAATGCTCCCACAGGCCATGCATTGAAAGGCAGATACGGCCAGTCATTGGTCAATGGGATATGCTTTATTCGCTAATAAAGGTCAGTAGTGGCCTTTCAGGATGCTGGCAACGTCTGCTTTCTTGCTGTGCTTTCCGTATGGCTACATGCAAGCAGCAGGCAAGCGTTGTCCGTGTAAGCGCACACTGGCGGCGTCGTCCAGAATGGACGGTCTCGCTGCCTGAAGGAAATGGCTGCAGACACGAGAGCAGGGTCTGGTATCTGGAAGGCAGGGCGCAAGAGATGAGGCTGGATGAAGAGGTCGAGTGGCGGTCGGGCAGCATGTCCAGGAACAGGCGTTTGCCTTGCCGCGGCGAGGGATGTGGATTTGGCGTTTCGAGCGCGCATTGCCTTGACCGATGGCTCAGGAAGACGTGGTCGTGCTGTGCGACGGTAGGGTGCAATGGGATGGCATCCCGCCTGGCCAGATGGATCGGATAATACTGCAGCTGGTCGATGGGGTGCAGGTTGCTTATGCGTGTGGTACATGGTGTCGAGCAGGCCACGAGAAGGTCACTAGAAGGCGCCGGAAGAGGGTCTCCTCCCTCCAGGAAGCCATCACGGGCGGAGGGGGACGAGGTCGGTGTTTTGAGTTCTCGTCGCTGGCCGAGTGGGGACCTTGGGCCCTTGGGACGGTTCCATCGGGCGGGAAGCCATCCGGAAGGAGCGTGGCTCGTGGCTGCGATACGGAGAACGGAGGCAGTCCAAGCGCCTTCCCTCCCGGCCCAAACAACCAAACAACCACCCCCCGGCCGACCCACAGACCCACGTCCGCCATTCACCCCAATAA